>NW_021025279.1:342866-453193 GCF_004153795.1 Camellia sinensis | reverse complement strand
TTGGCCGTAGGCTACGTTTTGTGGTCGTAGGCCATTTTGCCCGTTTGGAGTCGCGTTTCCGGTTTTTCGGAGCCGTTGGTCGTGTGCCTCGGTTCGGGACCGCTTAACCATCTCGTTTACTCCGGTTTCTGGCGTGCATCCTATTTTCTCCTTTTGAGGACACTGTGGTCCGAGAGACCAACTTCGTGGTCGAACACCACTCCTGGTGCCCAACGGTCAGTTTTCGGGGCCCCGGACTGCGCGTTTCGCCCCCGAACCTTCGTTTTGCATCGGTTGGGCTCATTTTTGGTGGAGACCTTATTTTCACTGTTAGAAAGCTTTTAGGAGGGTGGAGGCCAGCAATTTTGCTGAAAAGCCAACTTCTTTTTGGTCAAAAGTGGTTCAGCATGAATCCGGGAAGGAGAAAAATCTGCGCGGCTTCACCGAAACGAGAATAACTCTTTTCACAAGAGGAATTAAGATATGAGGCCACCACCATTTGAAAGCTTACTTCCGGGCTTCATTTTTCACTCAAGAATCTCCCAAGTCCAAGTCCGGGGGGGAGAGATGTGGTTGGTTTAAGTCTGCTTGGACCGAATCTGCGCGGCTTCACGGAAAAGGGCATAACTTTTTCTACAAGAGGAATTTTAATGCAAGGTTTGCGCCATTGGAAAGCTAACTTCTGGGGATTCATCCTAGGGTGAGAGATGATCTACGAGACCTCTCCCTCCCTTCGGTAAAGAAACAGAGAAAACAAAGCCTGGTTCGCAAACCGAGGCAAAGCATGAAAGAGTCCGGAAGTCCGGAGGCAAAGCTCGCGGCCAAGACTCCGAAACCTCTGAACGAGCACGATATGCAACATCACCAAGCGCTCAATCGGTGACGTCTGAGTCTTAAGGTTGGTCAAAAATGGGGTGTCTACACTTGCCCGTCAGAGTGCTAATTCCAGCACCCCCGACCGGAGCGTTCTTTCTGTTTTAGGTAACTAGAAAAGGATCAAGAACGTCCCCCAGGATCAGAAGAGTATTCCCAAAACCACTTCTCCACAACTGGCGCCGTCTGTGGGAATACTCAAGCATATCCATGACAGGCGTGATAGAGGACCCTCCAATGGTCACTAATGATACCACGCAGAGATACAACCTCACTCCAACAAACATGCCTGGCCTGGAGATCATCCCTGCCAGACGCGCTTTGCACTGCGCCTCACCTTCAACTCCGGAGCCTGAGGCAACGCAAGCGATCGTGGAAAAAGCAAAGCAAAACGAACAGAGATTAGTGAACATGATCGCTGAAAATGAATGTCTCCATCAGGATTTGGCCTCAGAGGTGGAAAAGTCCAAATGAGCTATACACCAAGCACCGGAACAACTTACGAAGGCAGATGGTCGACAATCTTGAGCCCGCGACACAACGCTGATAGCAACTCCGACTTATTATCCCCTGTCCCCAAGAAGAAAGGACGACTTGAAGTTTCCAGTTCCTCCGAAGAGAGTCTGCATGTAAGGTGGGCTCCCTCATTCTTCACATGGCTGTAAAAAATGGTGGGACCTCCCGACACGAGAAGAAAGGATAGGCGGTGTGCATATCGCAAACACCATGTTCGTGACTTTGACAGTAGCTATACTTTTAAAGATCACCTTGAGGCGTCGTTCCAAAACGGTCAGCCCCAGCAACACGTCCAAAAGAGCGCAACCAAAACAAATGTACTTCGACAGGATTCACCTCCGCTTGGTGTCGTTCATATGATATACAGCTTGCCAACGCCCCCAGCCGTGCATACAATTTAATCACACCCAGTATCCCAGAAGCAACTCACGCTGGCAAAACGACCACGTGAAGCTTCGAGAATCACCTTCGACGATTCCGATCTTATCGGCATAACAGTCCTCCACACTGATCCACTGGTCATTGAACTACGCGTAAACTGATTTTCCATCAAGTGCGTTCTCATAGACCAGGGAAGTACTTCGGAGGTTATGTATTACAAGACCTTCATCAAACTTGGCTTCAACGAATCAGACCTGTCTCCGGCCCCTTATCCATTATTCGGCTTCAACGCAAATCCAGAATATCCGTTGGGGAAAATCATACTACTTGTCCGAGCGGGCTCCCGAACAGTGGATGTGGAATTCTTAGTCGTCAAGCTTCCTTCACCGTACAATCTCATCATGGGGCGAACTTGGCTGCATACTATGCGGGCCGTCCCAAGAACCTATCATCAGCTTCTACGCTTCCCGACGGAACACGGCATTGAGTAGATTTGTGGTTCCCAGCAATCCGCACAAGCATGTTGTCTCCTCTCTAAAAAGACGCCAAAGGAGTTGCACGTCAATTCCATTGAGGTGCCGGATCGAGATAGCCTCGACGATGTCGGGCGGCTCCCAAATGAGAAAACCACGGAAGATCTAGACCGAGTTGAGATTAACGGCAATCCAGAGAGGTTCTTCATGGTCGGCACCTCCCTAAGTCAAGCCGACAGACAGCAGCTAGTATCCTTCCTGCTCGACAATCTTGATGTATTTGCGTGGACCCCATATGAAATGCCGAGCGTAGACCCATCTGTTTCAGAGCACCATTTGAATGTTGACCCTAAGTGTAAACCGGTCGTACAAAAAAGCCAGAGATCAGCAGCAGAGCACACTGCCACCGTCGTCGAAGAAGTTGACCGGCTGCTTGATGCAGGGGCAATCAGGGAAGTGACCTACCCCACATGGCTCTCTAATACCGTGGTTGTGAAGAAGAAGAGTGGGTCCTGGCGAGTCTGCGTTGATTTCACGGACCTAAACAGAGCCTGTCCCAAAGACTGTTTTCTTCTCCCAAGGATAGACCAACTAGTAGATGCAACAGCATGTCATCAGCGCATGAGCTTCCTCGATGCCTACAGAGGCTACCATCAAATTGCCATGCATCCGGAGGACCAGGACAAAACTATATTCCTCACCCCAAGAGGAACCTATAGCTACAAGGTTATGCCTTTTGGACTGAAGAATGCAGGGGCAACCTACCAGAGACTAGTCACCACCATGTTCAAAAAGAAACTCGGCCGCACAATGGAAGTGTACATTGACGATATCATGGTCAAGTCCAAGGTAAAGCAGAATCAAATAGCCAATCTTGAAGAAACATTCGGCATCTTACGCGAATATGGAATGAAGCTTAATGCTTCCAAATGTGCTTTGGAATCGGCTCGGGCAAATTCTTGGGATATATTGTCAACCACCGAGGAATCGAAGCTAACCCAAGGCAAATCACAGCAATCCTAGAGCTCAGCTCCCCTCGATCAGTGAAAGAGGTTCAAAAGTTAATGGGGATGGCCGCCGCACTCAACAGGTTCATTAGCTGGTCCACAGATCATTGCCGATAATTTTTTCATACACTATGGCAAGGTAAGGCTTTTCAATGGTCCACCAAATGCGAAGCCGCTTTCAACGGCCTTAAGACTTACCTCCACTCAGTACCACTATTGGCAACGCCCTCTCTCGGTGACCCGCTCATTTTGTATCTGGTAGTTTCCGACCGGGCCGTCAGCGCCGTACTGATAAAGGAAAAACTGGGAGAGCAACGGCCAGTGCATTATGTGAGCAAGGCAATGGTTGACGCTGAAACACGCTACCTTCCATTGAAAAAGCTCATCCTAGCCCTAGTCATGGCGGCAAGGAAGCTGATGCATTACTTCCAGGAGCATAACATTGGGGTGCTAACAGACTATCCCCTTCGGTTAGTACTACGTAGTGTGGAAGCTTCCAGACGTGTATCAAAATGGGCTCTGGAACTTGGCTAGTACAATATTCAGTTTATACCCAGAACCTCAATCAAGGGGCAGGTGCTTGCCGACTTTGTCGCCGAATTTACTGGGGGTCTGGCCGACTTCAAGACTGATGAAATTCGACCGAAGCCGAACAGGAGGATTTATGTTGGGGATATTTGGCAATTGTATTGCGATGGATCGTCCAATCAGCGGGGCAGTGGAGCCAGAGTCGTGATTATGGCTCTCCACGGCGCAATAATCGAGCAGGCCGTCAAGCTCAACTTCGAAGCATCAAATAACGAAGCCGAATACGAAGCCCTTCTAGTCGGTTTGCGGAACGCGCACATTCTTGGTGCTCGGCGCTTGCTTGTGTTTTGTGATTCAAAACTGGTGATCAATCAGCTAAAGGGGGAATACGCGGCAAGGAACGATCGCATGGCAGCCTACATGAAAACGCCCAATTCCTTGTTAGCAAAATTTAACCATCATGAGTTGAACCAGATAACACGTGATCAGAATACCCATGCAGATGCCTTGGCTTGCCTAGCCTTCGCCATCAACTCAGAGATTAAACAGACCATCGAAGTAGGTTTCATCTCAGAGCCAAGCATTGGCCCTTCGGAGGAAGTCCAGATCAACGTTATAGAATCTGCCCCGAGTTGGATGGATCCCATTGCTGCATTCCTGTCTTCTGAGCAACTCCAAGAGGACAAGAAAGAAGCGCACAAGCTGCGAAACAAAGCCATGCGATACTACTTGGATCCGCAAGGAAGGCTCTATAAAAAATCCCTCTCTGGTCCATATTTGGAATGCGTGCACCCGGACAAAGTCGAGGAGCTCCTAACTGAGATACATGAAGGCAGTTGTGGTGCCCATTCTGGCGGGCGCTCTTTAGCCCATCGAGCTATAACGCAGGGGTATTATTGGCCAACAATGAGAGCGGACGCCGAGTGTTATGCGAAAAAGTGTGAACAGTGCCAGAAGTTCTCCCCATTAACCCATTTGCCTGCAGAAGAACTGAACTCCATCACCAGTGCCTAGCCGTTCGCCCTCCCAGAGGACAAGAAAGAAGCGCACAAGCTGTAAAACAAAGCCATGCGATACTACTTGGATCCGCAAGGAAGGCTCTATAAAAAATCCCTCTCTGGTCCATATTTGGAATGCGTGCACTCGGACAAAGTCGAGGAGCTCCTGACTGAGATACACAAAGGTAGTTGTGGTGCCCATTCTGGCGGGCGCTCTTTGGCCCATCGAGCTATAACACAGGGGTATTATTGGCCGACAATAAGAGCAGACGCCGAGTGTTATGCGAAAAAGGGTGAACAGTGCCAGAAGTTCTCCCCATTAACCCATTTGCCTGCAGAAGAGCTGAACTCCATCACCAGTCCCTGGCCGTTTGCCCAGTGGGGGCTCGATATCGTAGGACCACTGCTGAGGGCCCCAGGGAACAAGCGATACTTGATCGTCACAACAGATTACTTCACAAAATGGGTTGAAGCGGAGGCATTAACACACATTCAAGATGTTGATGTTAAGCGCTTTGTGTGGAGGAACATCATAACACGATTCGGCATGGCATTCCAAGAGCCCTTATCTCAGACAACGGCACCTAATTTGATTGTGGTGTTTACCGAGAACTGTGCGACAAGTATGGTATCCGGCCGTATTTTTCCACGCCGGCTTATCCCCAAACTAATGGTCAAGCCGAAGCCTCTAACAAATCCATCTTGGACGAAATCAAGAAGAGGCTGGAGAAAGCCAAAGGCAAATGGGTCGAGGAATTGCCGAGTGTATTGTGGGCTCATCGGACAACGCCGAGGAGATCAACTGGAGAAACGCCGTTTGCCTTATGCTTTGGAAACCAGGCGACCTTACCCCTGGAGATCGGCCACCTGACTCTCAAGTTACAAGTTTTTGATACGGGCCGAAACGACATGATGCTGGCTTTGGATTTGATTCTAATCGAGGAACGAAGAGACCATGCCCTTGCGTCCATGGCACGGTACCAGCAACAACTGGCAAAGTCGTACAATCAACGAGTTCAGCTCCGCCGCTACGCACCGGGAGAATTGGTCCTGAAAAAGGTACTACCAGCTGATAGAAAGTCGGCTAATAGAAAACTTGGTCCAAACTGGGATGGCCCCTATCAAATAGATTCTATCGCAGGAGCAGGGGCGTATCGGCTGAAAGATATGTCAGGAAGGAGTCTTCCACGGCCTTAGAACTCGACGCATTTGCGAAAGTTTTATCATTAAACTCGACCTATGGGGAATGATTTCAGTTTTAAAACAATTTGTCATGTACAAACTCCATTTTTGTAATACAAGGACTCTTGTTGAAAAGAGTTCCGATGTAAAGCCCCCGGATTCGGAGCGCCCTTCGTGGATATCACGATTGGCCAATCAAAGTCTCCGGATTCGGAGCCCCTTCGGCGCATGACATCGTTGGGCCGATAAAGCCTCCAGATTCGGAGCGCCCTTCGTGGATATCACGATTGGCCAAAAAGTCTCCGAATTCGGAGCGCTCTTCGTGGACATCACGATTGGCCAATCAAAGTCTCCGGATTCGGAGCCCCTTCGGCGCGTGACGTCGTTGGGCCGATAAAGCCTCCAGATTCGGAGCGCCCTTCGTGGATATCACGATTGGCCAAAAAGCCTCCGGATTCGGAGCCAATCAAAGTCTCCGGATTCAGAGCCCCTTTAGCGCATGATGTCGTTAGGCCGATAAAGCCTCCGGATTCGGAGCGCCCTTCGTAGATATCACGATTGGCCAAAAAGTCTCCAGATTCGAAGCCCCTTCAGCACATGACGTCGTTAGGCCGATAAAGCCTCTGGATTCGGAGCGCCCTTCGTGGATATCACGATTGGCCCGTCTCCAGATTCGGAGCCCCTTCGGCACATGACGTCGTTGGGCCGATAAAGCCTCTGGATTCGGAGCGCCCTTCGTGGATATCACGATTGGCCAATCAAAGTCTCCGGATTCGGAGCCCCTTCGACGCATGACGTCGTTGGGCCGATAAAGCCTCCGGATTCGAAGCGTCCTTCGTGGATATCACGATTGGCCAGTCTCCAGATTCGGAGCCCCTTCGACGCATGACGTCGCTGGGCCGATAAAGCCTTCGGATTCGGAGCGCCCTTTGTGGATATCACGATTGGCCAAAAAGTCTCCAAGTTCGGAGCCCCTTCGGCGCATGATGTCGTTGGGCTGATGAAGCCTCCGGATTCGGAGCGCCCTTGGTGCATGACGTCGTTGGGCCAGTAAAGCCTCCGAATTCAGAGCCTTATCAACACCGTCTTTGGGCAGTGTAACATGCATACTGAATAAATATTTGGTGAAGTGCTCCATGATGACGAGCCGGCAAAAAACCATTTATTCGAACAATGTTTCTCCAATAAAGCACAAAACATGCAAATATAAGTACACCAACGCAAAAATTATCATGTTTCTCCAACAAGAATATTAAAAACGGATCATTTTATTCATTCGACAAGTAATTACATAATTTTTGACGCAATCTGCGCTTGAACATTACAATGAATATTTTTATGCGGCGTCTTTCTCATCGTCGCTCTTTTCGACTTCAAAGACGGAAAAGGGCAAATGATTACGTCGGTACCGCGGCAACGCCGAATCGACACCCTTTGCTCGAAGGGCCTCTGCGGCCTAAAGTGCCGCGATCCAACCGTGCTTAAAGCCCCGATTCTCACAACGGCAGACCTCCTCTACAAGTTTCTCTTTCGTTTTGTCGATCCCAACCTTCCGACCCGCATGAAAGCCTTGCTCATAACCCTTTGACCTCGCATTCTCTATGACAAACATGCTTGCCGTATCTCAATCGGCGATGGCATGACTCAATAGCCGTTGGGTCAACCTCTCCTCCACTATCGGGTTAGATTGACCCGCCGCATAAAGCTTGGCGGATTTAGCTGTTCTAAGCTTCCTAAGTTCGCGTTCGGCTTTCTCCGCCCGAGCCTCCGAACTGCGGATCCGTTGGTCCATTCTCTCTATCTCCCGCCGCGCGGCGCGCAGGCGCATGCCGATTTTGTAGGCGGTGTACAGCTCCTTCACCGCCCCATGGATGCCCTCTCGAAACACGTGGAAATCCTGTCGTCCAACCATCGACTGCTGGACCTCCGGTGGAAAAAACTGTCGAGCAAACTCGACCGCCACCCCTGGGTCCTTGATAATGGAGTCCGCCTCCGTCATCGGTTTATTCCCCACGAAAACTGCAAAACTCAACGGTCGTGGAGAGCTTCCCGTTGCTGTTTCTCCTTTTGGGGTGATCTGCTTCGGCGACTTGAAGGTTGATGTTTTTCCCGTTCTTTGGACATCCCACTTCCCGCACAGGTAGTTTCTCTGCCTCGATTCATTGCAGTATCAAGCTCAGCCAAAGTTCGACCTTCGCCTCTACTGTTGAAGAAAACTCTATTCGACATTCGCGACAAGTTGTCCTGAATTAAGTCTGAACACAGAAAGCGAAGTTACTGGCGCGAAGAGCCCATTTATTTCTAATGCCTACAGCGACCCCGAGGCAATCTCATTAACGCTACTCTCCAAACGACGGATACTGATTTTGGCTTTTAAAATGGCCTAATCATCTAAACGGCAATTATAGATGAGTGCCTTGGAGTTCATGCACTGGCTGGGGCAAGGCAGATTTATTAATCTATCCAGCTGAACACCTTGGTCTCATGCCGATTGATATGTGCCACAGCCACTTCATGCACTGATTTTGGCTTTTAAAACGGCCTAATCATCTAAATGACAATTATAGATGAATGCCTTGGAGTTCATGCACTAGCTGGGGCAAGGACAGATTTATTAATCTATCCGGCCGAACACCTTGGCCTCATGCTGATTGATATGTGCCACAGCCACTTCATTCACTGATTTTGGCTTTTAAAACGGCCTAATCATCTAAACGGAAATTATAGATGAATGCCTTGGAGTTCATGCACTGGTTGGGGCAAGGGAAGATTTATTAATCTATCCGGCCGCACATCTTGGCCTCATGCCAATTGATCTGTGCCACAGCCACTTCATGCACTGATTTTGGCTTCTAAAACGGCCTAATCATCTAAACGGCAATTATAGATGAATGCCTAGGAGTTCATGCACTGGCTGGGGCAAGGGCAGATTTATTAATCTATCCGGCCGCACACCTTAGCCTCATGCCGATTGATATGTGCCACAGCCACTTCATGCACTGATTTTGGCTTTTAAAACGGCCTAATCATCTAAACGGCAATTATAGATGAATGCCTTGGAGTTCATGCACTGGCTAGGGCAAGGGAAGATTTATTAATCTATCCGGCCGAACACCTTGGCCTCATGCCGATTGATATGTGTCATAGCCACTTCATGCACTGATTTTGGCTTCTAAAACGGCCTAATCATCTAAACGGCAATTATAGATGAATGCCTTGGAGTTCATGCACTGGCTAGCGTAAGGGCAGATTTATTAATCTATCCAGCCGTACACCTTGGCCTCATGCTAATTGATATGTGCCACAGCCACTTCAGGCACTGATTTTTGGCTTTTAAAATGGCCTAATCATCTAGTCGGCAAGTATACAAAACGTTTTTATTCACAACAACAACCGAACAATTCCATTCATTCGCAACAGCAAAGTACAAAATGAATTTTCATTAAGTAAATTGGGCACAAATTATAACCATTTTACATATGAAAATCACTAAACAAAAAGCTGTAAAAAGCTGAAAATTACACGTAAATCCTAAAACAAAAACAAGAGCCGCCCAAATTAACCATCGAAGTCAGACTCCAGCGGCTCAACATCCACTTGCTCGTATGGAATTGGCGTAGCCAATGTTACATCAGTAACAGCAAGGGCTTTGAGCCAGCCGTGTTTAAATCCCCGATTTTCAAATTTAGGACTTCGTCTACATATTCATCATAAGCTGATTTTTTCCCAGCATCGAATGCGCTGGAAACCTTCAGGTCGGCTGTTTCCTTCGCTGCCTTCATCTCTTCCAACTCAGCCTCCAATTTAGAGATCGCCACCTGGGCCAATTTAAGCGCATCGTTGCTCGCATCTGCCCTCCTCTCGGTGACCAACCTCAATTCTTCAGCATTGCGGGCTCTCTTCATCTCGGCCTCGGCACGGGCACCCTCCGTCTGCGCCCTACTCCTTTGGCCCTTAACCTCCGCTTGTAAACGGCCAATTAGCTCGACGGCTTCGTGATAGCGATGGCCCATGTCGGCTATCCTCCCGACGGCCTGTAAGACAGGAAGTCAAGAACAAAATAATATCCACATAAAAAAAAAAGACAAAGTCCAGATACACACCAAAAGAGCCGATTGCGGGCCAACGCAATTGCAACCAGATCAGGCTCTGCCCGAAAAACCGCCTTGTCAGCTGGCAGTGAAATGGACGTCACCAAGCTGAGTGCAACTGCTGGATCTTTGATCACCGAAGCATCGGAGGAGATCGGCGTATTTTTTATCTTGGGCTGAACAACAAAGGGTACAATCACATCCGACTCCTCCAAACGTGGTCATTTGTCGTCACGGTCTTCCTCTAAGCCGGCCTCGACATCGGCAGGGCGCTTCTTCCTTTACTCAGCTTCTACACTTGCCTGCGCAAAAGGTTCCACCTCTGTACTTCCGTCTTTTGCCGTCCCCTACTCAATAACAGGCAAGGACTGGGACTGAGATTCGGCAACCCGAATCTCCTCCGCCCTTCACCGCGCAGCCATCCTCTCTGCGTTCGCCTTCTTAGCAAGTTTATTGAGGCTCAACCCAGCCATATCTTCTGGGTACACGCCGGGAAGATCCTCTAGACCGTGAAAAATATCGTTAAGTGAACGGTCCTCTCGACCCGAAGTGGACGGAGGATCAGCCGAACTGAGGCCGACTTCTTCAAATGCTAATTTCAAAGCCTCGTCAACCTCAGTTTTGGATTCTTCTGATTCGTCGGCCTCAGCTACTTCTGGTCGCTCCGAATCTGATCCCTCGCAACCGACTTGTCTCAAATTTCTGAAATCAGTCAAGTTAAGGGCAGTAAGAAACTCCTCACCCTTCGGAATTGGTATATTTTCCGCCGTCGAAAAGGTCGTAGAAGTCGGCTCACAGCGGAGCAGAACGTAGGCTACCCTCCCCTGCTTCTGAAGACTCCGTCAGCCGAAATACTTGAGTGCAGTCTTAATTTCCGAAAGGACGGCATCGTTGGTCGAGGTCAAGATTTTCTTCAAATCGTTTCCTGCAAAAGCAAAACCATGAGGTCCCGAAAATGAATTTTTATAAATATAACAAATAAATAAAGGCAGATATTCGGCCACCTGGTTTTCTCCTCCATCTAGGAATATGATCAAGACGCTCCTCGCCTTCACCGAATTCCCAGTTTCCTTGGACGACGACCATAACATCATCGACTGGCTTCCCAGAGCTGGAAAGCATAGTCACTAGTTGATGGTCGGTGTCTTTGGCCTTAAGGAAATAACGCCCATGCCGACTAGAAGACTTGGCCAAGGCGTAGCAATGCCGAATAGCGGGAATGCCAAGGTTAAGCCCAAGGTGGCGGTTTAGAGCGATAATCCCCATCTCGATTCTAAAGAAGTTGACGTTAGGTTGGGAAGGGATTAACCCCCAATGGCAAAACACGGCCCTAAGGAGTGGGTAAAGGGGGAAACGGATCCCACCCTCTGCGAGTGATAGAAGAGGGAAGACGATCATGGTTTCATCAACCCTCCATATCGAGGGCGCCGTCTGCCACAAATGACAGACGAACGTCGTCAAGAATGGAAAAATGGCGTCGGAAGCCAGAAATTCGATTCGGTGAGAGGAGATCTTTTAAATGTTTCGCCATTCTCCCCAGTCAATAGGGTTATGCTAAGCCAAAAAATAAAGTAAGGAAAGAGATTCAAAGCAAAGAAGGAGAGAACTTACAAGAGGCGAAGGAGATAGAGAAGAGTAGGAAGTTGCAGAGGTAGCTCGGAAGGCAGTCCAACGATGGGCTTCTAAAAGCGTGTATGCATTTGAAAAGACGTCGAAATTTTAAATCACAATAAATAGAAGTGTACGAAGAAGCAGGAAGTTGAAATGATAACCGAGAAGCGTGTGCATAGACATTTGCATTGTAATGCGGTCAGCCGCCAAATTTTGGCTCTGGATCTTCGAAGTTCTAAGCCAAACACTCCAGTCAACTGTTGTTAGTGGGGCGTTTCGGGGGCAATTGTGGGGGCCAAGTATTGGGGGTCGTAGTGATTCCGGATAGTCGAATCTGGTAGTCAGGATTCAAAGCATTCGGCGATCGGCTCGAAAACTCAAATCCAACCCTACTCGGCGGTAGACGTCCCCGAACGCCCCGGGAGGATAAGTCCTGTTCTGTTCGTTTTGGGCTCACTACAGTTCAGACTCTAATTGTCACGATTCTGAATCTGAACCAAAGAGTCCAAATTCGGCAAATCATTTTGAAAAACAGATTTTTGTAAAAAAGTGCCAAACATAGACTGCTTTGCCAGATACAGAGTTGCCACCTAAATATTTTATTTTTGGAGAATTTAGGAAACCCTGATTCGTTTGCCTAAGGCCGCGTGTCCGTCATCACCAGAGATGTCTCGGCTCGGGAACTTGGGTGCGATTGGGGAAGGTCAGCTATGAGCACCCCCTCTCGCCCGATCCGAAGATCGACCTCTACTAACCATGATATCTTGTTTTGAAAACATTATGCGTTCTTATTCTGGTTATTAGCCTAGATTTACTATGTGATGCGCACAACATACAACTATAGACTGAATCACCTGAGTTAGAACAAAACATTTCATGTTTGTTTTTTAAAGCAGTTTGCTACTCGTAAGTAGGCTAAAATGCAGGTTTTGCCACCCTCAAGTGGGCTTTAGAAAAGATGGTTTTTGCCACTATCAAGTGGGCTTAAAACTCACGGTTTTAATGCATTATTCCAATTCAGGTAATTCAACCTCCATCCACAGGCATTCAGGTAGTTATATCACATAAACAAATAGCCTCATAGTAATCATGCTGTCATGCAACACTCACACGCATGCAAGGATGCTAAAGTCTAAAAGCTTACCGAGTACTCCAAGCCAAAACAAAAGCTATGTTAGAAATCCATGCATGATCCTAACTATACAGAAATGCCTAATGCAACGCAACACATGCAAGATGCAACTAAGGTAGGCTCGGCTATTCTAAAATGACATGCGAAATGCTACAACTAACACGTATTCAATTTGGAATTGAAACACAAATGCAGTTAGTATGATGCGCCGAGCCCAATGCATGCAAGAAAAATGTACGAATGCATGCATGCATAACATAAGGTATGCTAATTTAAATATGTCCTAATACTAACCATCGAAAGCTGGTAAATAAAAGGGAAGAAAGAAGTGGGGTTGGAAGACATACACATACTGACACACACTTATAACACAATTGCCCTCGCTCGGATGGTCCAAAAGAATAATACAGTCCGAATAATGAATAACCTATCCTAGCTAATTAATTATTACAGACCCTCTTAATTAATTAACAAATTAATCACAAAAATAATTTAAATGTGAAGCTAAAGAGACTGCCGCAGCTCTGCCTCAGAATGCGCGAATGATGCATGCTTGACTCGTCTCGCCCGAAAACCCGTACCATGCCACTGTTGCCTCTGTTTACCCTACCCTGCTCCTCTGAAAATTTGCACAAGTCCCAAGGATACTTCTCTGAACACTGGGGAGCATCACCGACCAAGTAGGAACACCACCGGTCGAAGGGAATGGTCATCGACCATTGGTTGAGCCACTGGCGAATTGTATTTGGTCGGTCGGCACTCCAAGTAGTCAGCCGGCTATTTCTTCCTGCAGAATCCTGCAGTTGACAGCAGCAGAGGGCAAGCAGTGTATGGCATGGAATTTTCAAGCAAGTGTGATCATGGCTACACTCCCCATCATGCAATGGACTCAATGGAGCATGACCCTCGGCCCTCGAGCCATCAATTATGCATTTTGATGCATGATGGCCTAAGAGGCCAAGTTTGCCATTCAATGTAAAATGCATGCAACAAAAGAGATGAATGCCAACACCCTATCGTATTGAGATCAAGGGCGTCGGTGACCGAGGATGGAGACGTGTTACGTCACTTGGAATATGAACACTCTCAATCCTCATGCTTGGTTTGACACCCCAAACCAAGCAACGCAATGCATGTATACAAACATGGCTCAAGAATGCAACATGAGGCTAAGATGCAAAACATGCCAAATGCAATGCAATCTATTATGCAAGCATGCAATGTGCTAATCATGCAAGAGGCAATACAATGCAATTTAACATGTGATGCAAATATGGTACAATGCAAGCATGCAACGAGAGACAACAAGTCAAACATACAACTATGTACAAGAATGGACTTAGACTGAAATGGGAGGCCTCAGCCACACCCTAAAACAGTGGCCAAAAGGGTCAAAAATGGCACAACTTATGCATGCAAGCATGGAAGGAGACAACTCTAAGCATACTTAAAGGCAATATGCTTGGACATTAAACACTCATGTTAAACTCTGAAAAGCATGCAAAAGATGACACCAAGACATGCTAGGGAATGGATGCAAAATAGAAGGTATTCTAGGCCACAAAAGAGAGTATTGCTCAACACCTACCCCAAGCAAACATGGCATGAACTAAGCAACCCAAAACAGAGTTTTTATGCATCAAAATATGCCCCAAAACCCACTGATATGGTAGCCCCCAAAACTTAAATACATAAGCATGCACAATGCTCATTTCAAGGCACAAAAGGACACCTCTTCAAGGCATGAAAAGGGTGATGGATACAAGCATAGGAACATGGATTAGGGACTGAAATGGCATGTGAAATGACTCCAAATCATTGAAACAACCCAACTAAAACATGCTCATGACTCACACCCTCAAGGCTCACAAGCCAAAATACAAAGGGGCTATACCAAACATGGTAAATATGATCAAATAAGCTCCCAACAGACCTTAAGCATGGTAAGACATGGCTAAGAAATTCACAAAATTAGGCCAAAACATGAGAGCATAGTAGGTTAAATGCATGATGCATTTCTAGGCATAACGGGGGAATACAAAGCAAGTATATTATGCATGCAAGGGACCTTTAATCCGACCAAAAACAAAGGCATAATATGACCCAATAACACCCAAAAACCTCTAGAATGAAGCCAAGAACAACTAATCATACATGCTACCCTTATGGGCCAAACATGCAAACAAAAGAGAGACCAAGGGAGAGGGGTGTCCCTCCCCTATGCAATACTTCAAAACCCCTTCTTCACCACTGAAAATCCACTGGATTTCAGTGGTGAGAAGGCCAATACACAAAAGTCCCCGAAGCTTATCAAAAAGAGCACAAAAAGGGACAAACAAGGCCTAAGAGGGGGAGATCGACCCCAAACAACAAAATGACCTTAATAAAGTATCTTAAGCATGCAAATAAAAGACTTTTTTCAGTTATACACGAAGCTCAAGTCAGTATGCAAAGCAGGTCAAAAGCTAGTGCAAGATTGGAAAATCTAAAGCAAAAGTGTTACCCTCGAAGAACACCTCAAGAACAGCAAGTCCAGCTACCTTCTTCTGATCAAAACCAGCTCAAAACCTCAAGAATAAACCCTCAACACCTCCCAAAGTCAAAGTATGGTGTAATGGTGTGTGTTTTAGTGCAAAAGTAAGAACAAGTCACCCTTTTAGGCCCTCAAACGCACACAAATGAAGAGAGAGAGGGAGATATAGAGAGAGAAGATGTATATCAAATATATATATATATATGTATTTTGCTATGGTTTTTCTCAACCTCCACAAAGGAGGAGGATGGGGCTCTTATATAGACCAACAAAAGTGTTAAGCTTCCAAGAGAAGCTAACAAAAGGGACCAAGGCTTCTTAAAGAAGCCAAGGCAAAGAGGCCAAGGCTTCCTGAGGAAGCTGGGACAGGGTTCAAGCGTCTTGAGGAAGCTAAGACAAAGGTCCAAGCTTTCTCAAGAAGCTAGACCAAAAAGGTGCAAAAGGGGCAAAACAGCCACACTCGTGCATGGGGAGGAGGGTCCGTGCATTCCAGCTGGCACAGCTAGCATGCATTATTCCTGTAAAAGGCAAAAAGGTGGTACCGGCCAGCAAAAGAGGCCATCGGTCAAACAGATTGTCTGCCGACCACAACAAGTGCCGACCGGCCAACGGTATATCTCACCAATGGCCGGTAGCAAGAATACACGGTCGGTGGCCTCAAGCCAAGGCAGGTGGGGGTCAGGGGTAGCTAACAAGCTACTCTCTACCCTCAGGTACAAAAACACACAAGTCCTTGGTGCAAAACCAAGCACAGAACAAGCAAGTCGAGAGATCCTGAGGCAAGGCGTGTAGCCGAGACCTCCGAGAACTCAAAACAAACACGAACATGGATGATCACCGAACGTTCAAATGGTGACGTCTAAGTCTTGAGGACGGTCAAAAATGGGGTGTCTACAGTTGTCCCTCTTTGACAGAACTCGAAAGTCATAACAATGACGGGAGTGAGTGTCAAAGCCCAGAGACGACCCATTTTTGACAAGGCCAAAGACTTAGACAAACATACAAGCTACAGATAAGATATGCGCCCGAAGGCAGGGGCAAAATGTGACTGACAATGCAAGAAGCCGAACATAACTTATAATCATGCAAAGAAAGCTGTAACGAAGCATAACATGCGACGGTTTTAAGCTAGCATACACCAAACTACACTACAATGCAGAGAAAGTGTAAGAGAATCATGTAATTCCCACTACGTTTCACGTGGAGAACACAATACCTGTGCGGTTCGTCTGGTCGCACCAGCTTCAAATGAACCGTACATACAATATCGGGCCTGAAAGAGAAATAAAACTTAACAGGTACGATATCGTTAGCAGTATGCATAGCAATGCAATTGAAAGTGCGTGACAACGCAAGCACAGTGAGAAGCATAACAATGTTATGAAGGCACAAACACATGTAAGTAAAGAACACGTGACAACGTGCACAATGTATGAAGATGTAGACACATGTAAGTAAAGTATACACGACAACGTATACAATGTGTATGATGAGGAATTTGAACACATGTAAGTAAAGCAATGCGCGTACGCATGCAATGTGTAGAAAAGGAACTTGAACACATGTAAGTAAAGCATAACGCGACAACGCATGCAATGTGTAACCTCCTGTAAGATGCATAAACACATGTAAGTAAAGCGCACATAGAAACACATGCAATGTGTATAAAAAGGAACTTGAACACATGTAAGTAAAGTATAACGCGACAACGCATGCAATGTGTATAAAAAGGAACTTGAACACATGTAAGTAAAGCGTAACGCGACAACGCATGCAATGTGTATAAAAAGAATTTGAACACATGTAAGTGAAGCATAACGCAACAACGCATGCAATGTGTATAAAAAGGAACTTGAACACATGTAAGTAAAGCATAACGCGATAACGCATGCAATGTGTATAAAAAGGAACTTGAACACATGTAAGTGAAGCATAACGCGACAACGCATGCAATGTGTATAAAAAGGAACTTGAACACATGTAAGTGAAGCATAACGCGACAACGCATGCAATGTGTATAAAAAGAACTTGAACACATGTAAGTAAAGCAATGCACGTTTGCATGCAATGTGTATAAAAGGAAAAGAGGGGCAGATTCAACTTGAAGCATGGTAAAGACATGTTATTCATGATGTTGAAATGCAAAGCACTACAACATAGTATAATTGAAGCGATTTACGGAATTCACAAGATACGAAAAGGATACGGGAAGGGACGTTCCTCGCACGCACCGAGCATCACTCATAGAAGTCATGGCCTGAGGTCAACTCGAAGGTGTACTAACGTTCCAAAAGTGCACATCCTTGCACTATCTCGAGTAATGAAGGTGCCAAACCACATAGTTGACCCGAACAAGGGCGCGAGAGGTGCATTGACCATAAGGGGAGGTTACCGGTATCAATTCTGATACTTTGCTACCCTGCTCTTCTTTGGCTTTACTTTCCTTTTTACTGGTAGTTTAAGCACATTGCACTGCCTCAGACAGGTTTTACTTTTTTAAAAGTGTGTATTTTTGCAAAACGCATAAGAGAAATGAAACCGCTATTTTGTTCAAAAAGGTGTTACATTTGTGCTTTCTATGCATCGCATCGCATGGTATCACATAACAATGTGAACGAAATTGAACTTGGTTTGAAAATTGAGCACTTGCATCGTAATAATCAGGTAGTGAACCGACTTACAACTCGATAAGCAAAACAAAAAAACTCGATAAGCTAGCCAAGTGTGAGTACAACTCGATAAGTAACACAAAGACTTAAGGAATGTGAAATACAACTCGATAAGCAAATTTACAACAACTTGATAAGCAAATGGGCGTGACGCCGCAAAAATTATCATCGGAGGGCATTGGAAGTGGTGGCATTCCCCAAATTCTCAGCATGTTCAATCATATAAATAGCTCAGGGGACAAGAAGGAAGACCACCGGCTACCAGGGAAATCCTTCGGCCTCATGAAATGGCCATCGGCCAGCAGATCTGATCAATCGGCCAAAAATGGTGGTCGGTCGGCACTATATTTGGCCGGCCGGCCATAAATGGCAAAGACCAGCAGAATGCTAACATCTGTCCTCCACTCAACCTTATCCCCTACAAAAGGCTTCAGCTTTGTAGTTTTTCTCTATTCCACACTGATTTGCTCCAAATGGAAGAGTTTCTTACCCAAAATCTCACAGCTTGGATTACCAACTTGGACGGCTCGGAAAAGCTAAACTTCCGGGGTTTCGGCATAAATGTACTATTTACTCTGAGTCGCACTCCGCTGCACTTTTCGTTTCTTCACGCCGCGGCAAGGTTTTGCAATCCGGTAACACATGTCTTTAGCTTTAGCGGGCAAGAGGTATGTCCTACCTTCGAAGATTTCCAAGCTTTAATGGAGTCTGAGCGCGACGAGGAAATCTTGCCCCAACTTTGCTTCAGCCACGCCCAAGCCTTAGGACAAATATGTGGGCTTTCAATACCCGACGCTCGCTCTTTGATTTGTGATGGGGCGTTGGATGTTCCGAGTTTAATTTGCCGATTTTCTGACGCCGGTGACCGCGGTGACCATCATTGGCAAGGCTTCCGACGACATGCTCTTTGTTTGTGCATGCTATCCCATTTCTTGTTTACCTCGGGCTCCGAAGGATTTAGCGTCCGGTTGATTGAGGTTGCCCAAGGCTTGAAGGAGGGCAAGGGCTGCATTGTCATGACTCTGGCTGAGACGTTGATGGGCTTGGATGCCTTTTATCGCCGAGAGACAACCAGATTTGCAGAGAGTCCACTACTGCTGCAGGTAATGTTTCCCACCCAATCTCACATTTGTATTGCTTACATCACTCGGCCATCAAGCTCAATTTTTCTCACAAAACCCTTTTCTCACTTTTCTCACTTTTCTCACATCGTACATCTCTCTATTCTTTATTCTCTCATTTTTTCATCCCTTCCCAGGTGTGGTTGATGGACAAGGTACAGGTTGTGGACTCTTGCCCAGTATACTCAGCTCCCGGCTACTTCTTTCGGCAACGCCTAGTTGATGCCCTTGATGAGGGATGGTGGTTTGATTGGATGTGCAGCTTGTCCGCAGACCCCATTGCTTGGCGGTGCCCTTGGCTCAACCTACCGGTGATGAGCTACAACATGACCCGCCAACCTGGGATTCAATTGATTAGCATGACACACTGTGTCTTCTATATTCCGTTCCAGATCCGGCGCCAGTTCGGTCATGATCAAACTTGTCCACCAGAGGGGATAGAGTACCCGGCTACATTCTCGGTCCGAGGTGCACAGCTCGCCCGGTATGCTACAGCATGGAGGACTAGAGAGCTCCTAGTCCCCGCTTCCACTTTCAGTTGCACTTTGTCTAATGAGTGCATAGATTGGCTCAATGAAGAGGCGCAGATTGGGCCCAGCTTGGCATCAGAGGCTTCGACCAGCTCTGGGAGGGGGCGCAGGAGCCCCTGACTCATCTATGCCCCGGATTTATTGCTTTATTAGAACTTTCAAGTTTTCTTTATGAATGTAATAATAAAAAAGCAACTTCAATTTGTATGCAAGAGCAGGAGAACTTTGTATTGAAATCAATGAAATTGAAGGTTGTGGGTACTGAAAATTTTCCGCTTTGGTCTAAAAATGGTCTACGTTGTAAAAAAGATTAATTTGAACAAAGTCAACTTTTATCAAAACTTTTCAAAGTCATTTTCGATATGGATCAGAACTGGACATGCCTGAAATCTGTCATTGAGATGCACAACCTCGGATCCTAGCAACTGGAAAGTTGCCCCTAGTCTGAATAGTACCGCAGCACTTCATGGCAACGGAAAGTTGCCCCTAGTCTGAAAAGCACTGCACCGGAGATCATAACCGAACTCTTGAATGCTGAATAGACAAAGATGACCGAGGTGATCAAATGGACAAAGTTGATCGGGAAAAGTTTATAGCTGAACTTCAGGATGAAGTTGCCTACGTATCCTAAAGATGGGAATCCAGCCTTACGTAGTTCAGGCTTGGGTTCACTCGAGTATTTTCACTCTCCTTTTACGCTCTAACTTTTTCCAAGGCCGCCCTTTGCGGGTTTTCAACCTTGCGAGCTCAGTTTTTATAATTTCAAATTTTTCAATGCTCTAACTTTTGCCTAGGTCCCCCTTTCGGGTTTTCGGCCTAGCGAGCCGCTCAGGGGTAATATTTCTTTAACTTGTCCATGTTGATCGGTTGGGAGAACTCTAGGCCATCAACCTATTAACAATGCACTATTAGCATTACTGCAATAAGTAGAAGGATAATCCTTCAAAGCAAAAAAATAAAAATGTAAAAAAATGAAACTAAAAATGTTTGATAGTGAGTTATCAAACATATACTTTTTGTTTAGCAATATAATTCCGGACTATTTTATTTTATTTAATTTTGACTCACAGAATAAAAGTTGAAGAAGTTTCTCAAAAAAACGAAACAAAAACATACTAAACAAAAATTCACCATTTCACTTTTTTGATGGTTCTTTATTACCATTTTTTCATCCATTGCTTTCTTCTATGATTAAAATACTAAGATTTTCACTTTTTGAAAAGAGATATGTAGCAAAGAAGAAAACTGAGAAGAGAAGAAGAGTAGTAAGAATTGAAAAGTAACAAGTGTGGGGAGATAATAAAATATATTTAATTTTAGTCTTTTGTCCTTAAAAGTAATTTCACACATGAATAAAATTGGGAAAAAAAAAAATCTCATATAAAGGGTATAAAAAGATAAACTAGTGGTGTAAGTAGAATCACTCAAAATAAAATTAAAAAAAAAATGCTCATTTTTTAAGGGGGAATTACATTCACTCAAGAGGGAATAATTTTTTATTTTTTAAATTTTTTTACAGACTTGCACCCCACAACTTTTCACTTGCACCTTACATATTTTTGTAATTTTTTACTTGTCACACTATTTTTAAAATTTTCCTTTTTAATTATCTTTCCTTTTAAAATTTAATATTTTATTTTATCTCGTCACACTTTTCAAAATTCCACTCATACCCTTATTTTAGGTTTCCACCATCTTCTGTAAAATGCGCTTGACATTCTTGTTGGCGGCCTCAACCGCTCCATTGGTCTAAGGCCGGTATGTGGATGACTTGTGAAAAGCCACATTGTATTTCTCCAACAAGTCAATCACTTCCTTCTTGAAGTGAGAACCGTTATCTGAAATTATCTCATTTGGGACCCCATAGCGACAGATGATGTTGTTTCTGATGAACTTCGCAACATGTGAAGCCTTCAACACTGCATAGGATTGGGTCTCAACCCACTTTGTAAGGTAATCTATCGCGACCAGGATGAACTCATGCCCGTTTGACCCCTTCGGAGTGACAGCCCTGATCACATCGATTCCCCAAACTGAAAATGGCCATGGCGAAGTCATGTTGTACAGCTTTGATGGCGGGATGTTCATGCGGTTTGCATGGATCTAACATTTGTGGCATCGCCGAACAAAGCCGATACAATCTTTCTCCATAGTGGACCAGTAGTAACCCTGTCTGAGGATCTTCCTGGCCAGCATTACCCCGTTCATATGTGCACCGCATTCCCCTCCATGGATGGTCCCCATCAGGCGCTTCGATTCTTCAGCTTCAACGCACAGCTTATGCATTCCCAGATGACCTCTCTTATACAGCTTACCCCCACAGATGATGAATTAAACGGCCATTCTTCTGATTGCCCTTTTATCTTTAGCATTTGTCCCTGGTGGATACGCCTCATTCTCCAAGAAGTTTCAAATGTCGTAATACCAGGGGTTCTCATCCTGAACCTCATCTATAGCAGCAATCGACTCGTAGGCTGGCGCAAATTTCTGGTCAATAATGATTGGACGGATCCGGACTCCAAACGGGATATCTATCATGGAAGATAGAGTTGCTAGTGAATCTGCGAATCTGTTGTTCTCTCTTACTAGATGAGCAAAGTTTAACTTCTCAAACCGAGGAATCAATAAGTCCAAGGTATGGTAGTACATTATCATCTTTTCTTCTTTGACTTTCCAATCTCCTTTTGCTTGAGACACAACAAGGTTTGAGTCCCCGATGACGTCCAACCGTTTTGCCCCTAGTTCCAGGGCTGCTTCTAAACCGGCAATGCACGCCTCATATTCTGCTTCGTTGTTTAAGACTTTGAATCGGAGTTTAAATACTAAAGGGATACGGGAATTGTCAGGTGCTATCAGCAATACCCCCATCCCATGTCCATACTGGTTTGATGCTCCGTCAAAGTACATCGTCCAAGACTCATCTTCGATATGCAAAATGGCCTCATCTGGAAATAAATACTCAACTGCTTCCCGTCCTTCCACGGGATGATCGGCTAAGAATTCTGCTACTGCACTTCCCTTGACTGACTTGCGCGTCACATATTTCAGATCGAATTCGGAAAACAATAGTAACCAACGAGCTAGCCTACCCGTAAGCGCCGGTTTCTCGAAAAGATATTTGATGGGATCTAGTCGTGAAACCAACATTACGGAGTGAGCTAACAGGTAGTGCTACAGTTTCCTGGTAGCCCATACCAAAGCTAGGCAAGCTTTCTCCAATGGCGTGTAACGAGTCTCATACTCTAGCATTTTCTTGCTTAGATAGTAGATGGCTCTCTCCACTTTGTCCTCTGATTCTTGCGCGAGCATGCAGCCCATTGTAGTCTCAGTCACTGAAAGGTACAATATCAATGATCTCCCCGGCTCTGGCAGTGACAACACGGGTAGGTTTTGTAAGTATTCTTTGATCTGTTCAAAAGCAGCTTGGCATCGACCGTCCCACTGGAACTTCGTTTCTTTGTTCAGGAGACCAAAAAGTGGTTCACAAGTCAAGGTTAATTTTGAGATAAACCGTCTTATGAATTGCACTTTACCCAGAAAGCCTCGCACTTCCTTTTCAGTCCTTGGTGGTGGCATTTCTAAGATGGCCTTGATTTTGGAAGGGTCAACTTCGATACCTCTCTGTGTAATCAGAAACCCCAGCATCTTTTCCGCTGTAACACCAAACGTACACTTCTGAGGATTCAGTCGCAACCGAAATTCTCTAATCCTTTGAAAAAACTTTTACAAGGCGGTGTAGTGGCCCTCTCTTTCTTTGGATTTGACAATCATGTCGTCCACGTACACCTCAACCTCTTTGTGGATCATGTCATGCAATATTGTGGTCGCGGTCCGTTGATATGTAGCTCCAGCATTCTTCAACCCAAACGGCATCACTTTGTAGCAGTAAGTCCCCCACGAGCGGGTGAATGCAGTCTTTTCCCGGTCTTCAGGTGCCATCACTAACTGATTATAGCCTGAGAAGCCATCCATGAACGAAAGCAAAGCATGCCCCGCTGTGAAGTCCACCAACTCATCAATATGGGGCAAAGGAAAGTCATCCTTCGGACTGGCTCTGTTTAGGTCCCTGAAATCCACGCATACCCGGATCCTGCCATCCTTCTTCGGCACTGGAACAATGTTGGCCAACCAAGTCGGGTATTCGGATACCAGTAGAAAACCTGCGTCAATTTGCTTGGTGACCTCTTCCTTAATCTTGATGGCCCAGTCGGGGCGGATCCTTCTGAGTTTCTATTTGATGGGTCAGGCCTCGGGGTCAAGAGGGATCCGGTGCTGTACAATCTCAGGATCGATTCCAGGCATGTCTTCGTAGGACCACGCGAAAACATCTTTGAAATCTTTTAATAAAGTGACTAAGCGCTCGCGTTCCTCTGAAGACAACGTGGACCCGATCTGGACCAGCCGCGGGTCCTTCTCAGTACCAATATTCACAGTAGTTATTTCATCCACTAAAGGTTTAACAAATCTTTCCTACTCTTGATCAATTAATCGTTGCAAAATTGGAGGAATTTCTTCCTCGTCGTTTTGGTCAAAATTTTGAAAGTCCTGATTCAAGCAATAAATCAAAGGCACAGAAAAGTACTCAGAAACCACATCCACATCATTCTCATTAAGTACTTCTAAACCGTCCGATTCTTCTATTACAACAGACTCGAAAGAGAAAGAAAAAGACGACCTAGACAGGACTGTGGCATCCGGGTTATCACCCCCAGGAATACCGGACTCAGACTCAGTTGAGCTGGAACCTGATTCCGACTCACAAGACTCGGTGGAATCAGATTCCGGCTCACTACCTGACCCGATGCTGCTTGATAAAAATCCCACTTCATACTGCCAAATGAGAGAGTGTGCGATGGATGCATCCAAAATGTTTGCTGGTAGGCCCGCAACCATTTCATTCCCGATCATGGACACCGAGAAGTTATCCCCCAAGCACTTCTGTTCGATCAGAGGATCTGAAAGTAGACAAGCCAGTGTTACCCCCATTTCGATTTCAACGTCCTCAGACTCCACTTTCTTGTTCTACTCAGCCTCAGCTAATGGGTTCGTCTGCTCTTCGACAACGTCACCCCCGGATAACTGCAGGTCGAAGAAGATCTCAAACCCCGGCACGCGCTTCCTCTCTGCGTTCAACCATGGCTTTGGGAAGCCACAAAATGGAAAGTCCTCCCCTTCCCGGACGAAGCGCCCGTTTAGGGTACCCTGGATGGGTCGGTGCATTAACTCAAAAGGCTTCTCTGCCTGCTTTGCTCTGGCTCTCCCAGCCATCTCCTTGCCTTTCCTTATCCAATCCTCTTTGGTGGGTAGATAACCCAAACCAAAGGTATGTGGGTTGTGTGGCACTTCGGCCAATGCCGCGACGCCCTTCCGGCCGCTTTTCCCCAATCCCATCCCGGGGATGTGCTGGAGTTTGTTCATGAGATAGACGAGCACTGACATACACCCCCTCATTAATAGCCAAAATGTTCTGCACGACCCGGGCCTCAGCCAGAGTGAAACCGGATAAGAACACATCCTACATACCGTGCTCAATTTCTAGGACTGGTGTAGACACCTCCGGCGGTGGATGGATCGATGAATTTCCAAAAACAATGGCTACTCCCTCTCCAATGAGGTATTTCACCATCTGATGCAAGGTAGAAGAAACTGCCTTCACTTGATGCAGCCACGACCGCCCCAAGAGTAGATTGCAAGTAGCGGGAACCTCTAGGACGTGAAAGTCAATTTCATGCTGCCCCGGCCTAACCTTGGTCTGAATTTTCACTATTCCTATGACTTCTCTGCTTGTGTTGTCGTATGCCCGAATCACCTGGGCTGTCGGCACAAAGTCCGCGGTCTTTAAACCGATTGCATAGGCAGTCCTTGCTGGACACACATTGATGGCGGACCCTGTGTCGACAAGCACCACGGGTATCCATTTGTTTCTGCACTCCACAGAGATGTAGAGTGGCTTGTTATGGTTCGCACCCTCAGGTGGCAGTTCTTTGTCGGAAAAAGTCAACATCGGGGTAGCTCCTCCTAGAAAAACTAAGCCCACCAGCTGTTCGGGCGTGGTGTCTATTGAGAGCTTGGTCTTGTCCATGGCCGATAAGATAGCTTGTCGATGCACTCGCGATGCCATAAGCAGTCCCCAAATAGAGATGTCTGCATGTATCTTTTAAGCCGTTTGAGTACAGCCTCATCTTCAAGTAGCTTCTCCTTCTATTTTTCAGCTTCCTTATCCTTCCCAGATGCCTTTGGCTGATCTAGATGTGGAGGCTTGAAATATCATCCACTCCTAGTCATATGATCGACCTCGCCGATGTACCAGGTATCATCCGGCTGGTTACTACCCCAATCCTCATCCGTGTAGGCAAGACATAGATCGTTGTCTTCCCATCACATTCCATCGGTAGCCGACAAACACCTGTCCGGCTCCGGTATGATCACACTCGCAGTACTTTCCGTCCACATGCTCGCAGCATTCTCCGTCCTTGTACACGCAGCACTTTCAGTTCCCACATGGGCTTTAGCTTTCCTGATTCTCTCAGAATCCTCAAACCTTTCCTGTTCCGATTGTGTCAGTACAACTGTCTGTCCAATAATTCCCGTATTCAAAATGCTCCGATCCTGAGCGAAATCCTCGACACCAGCGCTCTCCGGCGATGTACTATGCTTTTCGGCCCTTCCGGCCGTCACTGACATTCTCGCCCCTGCTGGGCCTCGTTCTGGTTAGAATTCTTCCACAACATCCGGTTGATCATCCAACCACTCGGTAGCCTCTACCGATTCCTCATAATCAAACCAGTTGACTGCTGCGTCCCCTGGGTCTTGGTCATTGAAAAACTGGAGGTTGGCAAGGTCCTTTTCCATAGCCGTCAAATTATCTGTCTCCTGCTCAAATCCATCCCCTCGGATCATACACAGCTCTGCCCTCTCCGACAATTCTACAATGGGCCGAACCTGGCCTACTGACAGAATATAATCACTCGGATTGTAGGCTTCCTCAGTAGAATTCCCAGATTCCTCAGATTCTGGCTCAACAATCCCATTCTCCTCTGAAATCATCCCTGTCCCATCTTCGAAGGTTATCACCATTGGCTCTGGTTGGGTTCTGGAGATGTCTAACATGCACAAGTCAGTGCAGTCAGGAAAGAACACCTCCGACTTAGGTAGGTGGGAAGGAGTGATATATATGCTGGGATCGTAAGACATGACCCCAGTCTGGACAAAATTAATTCTTTTGGGAGGTGGAGCTTGGTTGTGTGGTGGGAGAGGGTTTGTTGTAACATTAGGTTTCTCGGGAGGCAAAATCACCCCGTTATCGATGAGATCTTGAACCTCATGACGTAATCGGAAGCACTGGTCGGTGTCATGACCGTGCTGTTGGTGAAATGCGCAATATTTGGCTGGGTTGTGGGTAGGGGAAAGTCTTTTCGGCAATGGCCGCGGCTCTAGGGGCTTCAAGTGCCCTTTTCTGATTAAAACCCCCAGAGCTTTGGACAGGGGCATATATAGTGGAGCGAAGGTTCTTTGGTTTTTGGGTGGGTATTTGGTTGTTTGTGTATTACTTTCGGACGCACCGGAGAAAGGCGTAGCTGCCATGGGTCTTGGAGAGGGAGGGAGAATGGTGGTGACCATGCTCACTTCTGAAGCTCTTGCAGTTGTAACGCTGCTCGGGCCTACATTGGTGTTGCGATTGAAAGTTCTTCTGGGTTGCTCCCGACCATTATCAATTAAGCCTTGCTTCAAGGCATCCTCAATCTGTACTCCCATCTCATGCAGATCAGCAAAGGTAGGGAAGGGGAGCACGATCATTTTCTGCATCAGCTTAGGCTGGAGATTGCGCACAATCATCTGAATTTGATCTTTATCTGTGGGCCTTAGGGTCATCATTGAGGCCTTAGCCCTCCATCTTTTCACGAACTCCGAAAAGCTCTCTTTAGGCTCCTGCCTCGTTGTCTCAAGATCACGGGTCGTAATCTCGATTTGCGTGTTATATGAGTATTGCGCAATGAAGGCCTCAGCCATCTCGTCCTAGTTTCTCTTGACATCATCTTCTAATTTGGCGTACCAGATGGCCGTCACCCCTGATAGGGTCCGGCCGAATAGAGACAGCTTCTGCAGTCTGATGAGGCCCATCGGCCTTAAGATGTCTGAAAACAAACGCAGGTGTACCATAGGATCCCCGGATCCATCAAACCGGTCGATGTGCGGCATCTTGAATCGGTCCGGTAGCGTCACAGCTGCGTCGGTGTACTCATCTTCAATATCATGGATGGTCTTGACTCCCTGGGATCTCTTGAACAGCTTTTCAAGCTTGCTCAACTTCAATGCGGTAGGTTGGTGGGTGTTTTGGATAACTGGGGTAGGATCTGGGGTAAGATTGGGGGCGAAGGTGGCCCTGTGGGAATGTCCGTATCATTCTGAACATTAGCTATCTCCCCGAGTATTGGAACTCCTGGCGGGGGAGGAGCTTGATGCGAAGTAGATGCTCTGGCTTGCTGTTGTAGCCTCACGATTAACTCTGCTTGTTCAGTCATAACCGTGGCCTGTTGCTTGACGAACTCTGCCTGTCGGACAGCATCTTGTTGCATAGTTTTCATGCTCTCTTGGAGCTGGCGCACCGTCTCCTCTAAGCTCGCCATACTGCTCTGACCTGATTGAATTTTTGGTATATATTCCCTCTCGGCAGGAGAAATAGAACCCTGATCTCTACTGTACTCAGGTGGGGTAAATAAAGCCCTCTGTACTGATCGTTGAACTGATATTCTCTGCCTGACTGCCCTTCGTCTAGGAACCGGGGGTAATGAGTAGTACACTGGTTGTCCGTCTACCAAATCCTCAGATCGATGGAGTCGGCGACCTCTAATCCAGGGTGCTTGGGGAATATCTACTGGGTCAGAAGCAATCGTGCTAAACTACCTAGCAAAAAGATAAATAAAGCGATAATAAGGAAATAAACGACCAAACAAACGGACAGCATAACAGCTTAAATAAACATAACACATGGTTGGACATGACAACACCCTGTCGATAAGCTGAGTACATTGTTCTCAAACACTGATCATTATTCCCCAAATCATTGTCCCCAAAGCTGGATCTGATACCCGCAGATAACTTATTAAAATACTGGTGCCCGCAGGCCTGATGCCCAAACTTGCAAACTGATACATGCAGTCTTGTAGAGGCCAACTCTAAGAGCACATAATAGATAAGTGAGGGCCAAAACACCCCTATGTTGGGGTAGGGTTTCTCTGTCCTATTTTGTCAGGAGCTAGGGTTTCACTACGCACATAGTGGTTTTAAACAACCTATAATCGGGTAAGCAACCTGTCCTAGTTTGGAATGGTCACTATGGATTCCGAATATGCACTAGGTCGAATGGTCAAAAGGATGCCTCGGTAAAAACCAGGGTTTGTGTTCCCATACTGGCAGAGCCCGCAACCGGTCAGCCTTATGGTCAGGCCTTGACAAGGCAAGCCTCCGACAAACCGTTTAGGAATAGCAGATGGCCAACACGGTGTCCTAGGCACACCAATGCACATGCAATGCAAAGAAACACGTAAGTGTAGTAAAAACAAGATATCATGAGTTCGAGTCAAGTTCTCTATTCTCCCTAGCAGAGTCGCCAGAAACTGTAGACGTCCCCGAACGCCCCAGGAGGATGAGTCCCGTTCTGTTCGTTTTGCGCTCACTACAGTTCGGACTCTAATTGTCACGGTTCTTAATCTGAACCAAAGAGTCCAAATCCGGCAAATCGTTTTGAAAAACAGATTTTTGTAAAGACGTGCCAAACATGGACTGCTTTGCCAAATACAGAGTCGCCACCTAAATATTTTATTTTGGGAGAATTTAGGAAACCCTGACTCGTTTGCCTAAGGCCACGTGTCCGTCATCACCAGAGATGTCTCGGCTCGGGAACTTGGGTACGATTGGGGAAGGTCAGCTATGAGCACCCCCTCTCGCCCGATCCGAAGATCGGCCTCTACTAACCATGATATCTTGTTTTGAAAACATTATGCGTTCTTATTCCGGTTATTAGCCTAGATTTTGTATGTGATGCGCACAGCATACAAGTATAGACTGAATCACCTGAGTTAGAAAAAAACATTTCATGTTTGTTTTTTAAAGCAGTTTGCTACTCGTAAGTAGGCTAAAATGCAGGTTTTGCCACCCTCAAGTGGGCTTTAGAAAAGATGGTTTTTGCTACTATCAAGTGGGCTTAAAACTCACGGTTTTAATGCATTATTCCAATTCAGGTAATTCAACCTCCATCCATAGGCATTCAAGCAGTTATATCACATAAGCAAATAGCCTCATGGTAATCATGTTGTCATGGCAACACTCACACGCATGCAAGGATGCTAAAGTGTAAAAGCTTACTGAGTACTCCAAGCCAAAACAAAAGCTATGTTAGAAATCCATGCATGATCCTAACTATACAGAAATGCCTAATGCAACACATGTAAGAATGCGAATACAATAGGCTCGGCTATTCAAAATGACATGCGAAATGTTACAACTAACACATATTCAATTTGGAATTGAAACACAAATGCAGTTAGTATGATGCGCCGAGCCCGATGCATGCAAGACAAATGTATGAATGCACGCATGCATAACATAAGGTGTGCTAATTTAAATATGTCCTAATACTAACCATCGAAAGCTGGTAAATAAAAGGGAAGAAAGAAGTAGGGTTGGAAGACATATACATACTCACACACACTTATTACACAATTGCCCTCGCTCGAAGGGTCCAAAAGAATAATACAGTCCGAATAATGAATCAACTATCCTAGCTAATTAATTATTACAGACCCTCTTAATTAATTAACAAATTAATCACAAAAATAATTTAAATGTGAAGCTAAAGAGACTGCCGCAGCTCTGCCTCGGAATGCGCGAATGATGCATGCTTGACTCATCTCGCCCGAAAACCCGTACCATGCCACTATTGCCTCTGTTTACACTACCCTGCTCCTCTAAAAATTTGCACAAGTCCCAAGGATACTTCTCTAAACACTGGGGAGCATCGCCGACCAAGTGGGAACACCACCGGCCGAAGGGAATGGTCATCGACCATTGGTTGAGCCATCGGCTAATTGTATTTGGTCGGTCGGCACTCCAAGTAGCCGGCCGGCTATTTCTTCTTGCAGAATCCTGCAGTTGACAGCAGCAGAGGGCAAGCAGTGTATGGCATGGAATTTTCAAGCAAATGTGAGCATGGCTACACTCCCCATCATGCAATGGACTCAAGGGAGCATGACCCTCGGCCCTCGGGCCATCAATTATGCATTTTGATGCATGATGGCCTAAGAGGCCAAGTTTGCCATTCAATGTAACATGCATGTGACAAAAGAGATGAATGCCAACACCCTATCATATTGAGATCAAGGGCGTCGGCGACCGAGGATTGAGACGTGTTACGTCACTTGGAGTACGAACACTCTCAATCCTTACGCTTGGTTTGACACCCCAAACCAAGCAATGCAATGCATGTATACAAACATGGCTCAAGAATGCAACATGAGGCTAAGATGCAAAACATGCCAAATGCAATGTAATCTATTATGCAAGCATGCAATGTGCTAATCATGCAAGAGGCAATACAATGCAATTTAACATGTGATGCAAACATGGTACAATGCAAGCATGCAACGAGAGGCAACAAGTCAAACATACAACTATGTACAAGAATGGATTTAGACTGAAATGGGAGGCCTCAGCCACACCCTAAAACAGTGGCCAAAAGGGTCAAAAATGGCACAACTTATGCATGCAAGCATGCACACACCAAGGCCTATCATCTAAGCATGGAAGGAGACAACTCTAGGCATACTTAAAGGCAATATGCTCGGACATTAAACACTCATGTTAAACTCTGAAAAGCATGCAAAAGATGACACCAAGACATGGTAGGGAATGGATGCAAAATAGAAGGTATTCAAGGCCACAAAAGAGAGCATTGCTCAACACCTACCCCAAGCAAACATGGCATGAACTAAGCAACCCAAAACAGAGTTTTTATGCATCAAAATATGCCCCAAAATCCACTGATATGGTAGCCCCAAAAACTTAAATACATAAGCATGCACAATGCTCATTTCAAGGCACAAAAGGACACCTCTTCAAGGCATGAAAAGGGTGATGGATACAAGCATAGGAACATGGATTAGGGACTGAAATGGCATGTGAAATGACTCCAAATCATTGAAACAACCCAACTAAAACATGCTCATGACTCACACCCTCAAGGCTCACAGGCCAAAATACAAAGGGGCTATACCAAACATGGTAAATATGATCAAATAAGCTCCCAACAGACCTTAAGCATGGTAAGGCATGGCTAAGAACTTCACAAAGTTAGGCCAAAACATGAGAGCATAGTAGGTTAAATGCATGATGCACTTCTAGGCATAACGGGGGAATACAAAGCAAGTATATTATGCATGCAAGGGACCTTTAATCCGACCAAAAACAGAGGCATAATATGACCCAATAACACCCAAAAACCTTTGGAATGAAGCCAAGAACAACTAATCATACATGCTACCCTTATGGGCCAAAAATGCAAACAAAAGAGAGACCAAGGGAGAGGGGTGTCCCTCCCCTATGAAATAATTCAAAACCCCTTCTTCACCACTGAAAATCCACTAGATTTCAGTGGTGAGAAGGCCAATACACAAAAGTCCCTGAAGCTTATCAAAGAGAGCACAAAAAGGGCCAAACAAGACCTAAGAGGGGGAGATCGACCCCAAACAATAAAATGATCTTAATGAAGTATCTTAAGCATGCAAATAAAAGACTTTTTTCAGTTATACACGAAGCTCAAATCAGTATGCAAAGCAGGTCAAAAGCTAGTGCAAGATTGGAAAATCTAAAGCAAAAGTGTTACCCTTGAAGAACACCTCAAGAACAGCAAGTCCAGCCACCTTCTTCTGATCAAAACCAGCTCAAAACCTCAAAAATAAACCTTCAATGCCTCCCAAAGTCGAAGTATGGTGTAATGGTGTGTGTTTTAGTGCAAAAGTAAGAACAAGTCACCCTTTTAGGCCCTCAAACACACACAAATGAAGAGAGAGAGGAAGATATAGAGAGAGAAGATGTATATCAGATATATATATATGTATTTTGCTCTGGTTTTTCTCAACCTCCACAAAGGAGGAGGATGGGTCTCTTATATAGACCAACAAAAGTGTTAAGCTTCCAAGAGAAGCTAACAAAAGGGACCAAGGCTTCTTAAAGAAGCCAAGGCAAAGGGGCCAAGGCTTCCTGAGGAAGTTGGGACAGGGTTCAAGCTTCTTGAGGAAGCTAAGACAAAGGTCCGAGCTTCCTCAAGAAGCTAGACCAAAAAGGTGCAAAAGGGGCAAAACAGCCACACTCGTGCATGGGGAGAAGGGTCCGTGCATTCCAGCTGGCACAGCTGGCATACATTATGCCTGTAAAAGGCAAAAAGGTGGTACCGGCCAGCAAAAGAGGCCATCGATCAAACAGATGGTCGGCCGACCACACCAAGTGCCGACCGGCCAACGGTATATTTCACCAATGGCCGGTAGCAAGAATACACGGCTAGTGGCCTCAAGCCAAGGCCGGTGGGGGTCAGGGGTTGCTAACAAGCTACTCTCTACCCTCAGGTACAAAAACACACAAGTCCTTGGTGCAAAACCAAGCACAGAACAAGCAAGTCGAGAGATCCTGAGGCAAGGCGTGTAGCCGAGACCTCCGGGAACTCAAAACAAACACGAACAGGGATGATCACCGAGCATTCAAATGGTGACGTCCAAGTCTTGAGGATGGTCAAAAATGGGGTGTCTACCTCGGCCAAATAGCCGATTAAGCAAGGCCGAGTAAAGATCGGTCAATTATAAAATATGCCGAATAGGAGGTTGGAAATGGATCTAATCCCGAGGCGCAAAGAGGAAAGGATATAAATAGAGAAGACATCAGCCAGAAGGAGGTATGTAAAATAGAACGGTGCTTAACTTAGAATACAAGAAATATTGAGTGTGAAATTGACTTGCCCGTCGGAATGCTAATTCGGCACCCCCGACTGGGGCGTTCATTCTTTTTTAGGTGACTAGAAAAGGATCAAAAGCGTCCCCCAAGATCAGAAGAGTATTTCCAAAACCACTTCTCCACAAATACATATTTTTTCAAATTACTAGTTATCGAAATGAATTATAATTCGAAAAAATGTCCAAAATTTGTAAAGTTCAAATAGCCAAACCGATCGCATTCATCCACCAATTTGCACGACCCGTTCAATCCGCACCCGCCAAACCAGTGGACGGAAGCAAATTGATTTTTTCTAATCCGCCTAATTTTGGACAAATGACAGATGAGATGCCTCCCAACCCAACTCAGTCCCGATCACCCCTAGCAACGCTGCATAAGAATGACAAAGGGCCTTGATTTTTTCCAATCCGCCTAATTTTGGACAAATGGTAGATGAGATACCTCCTTACCCAACTCAGTCTGTGATCACTCCTAGCAACGCTACATAAGAATGACAAGGGGCCACAAATACCCAACTTGAACCCATGGTGAAAAAACGTGTTGTAAAGAAAGGTAAACATCCATATTGTTGGTTATCAAACCAAATAAAGAAAATAAGAAAATGCAATCCAGTGTAGATTTAGAAAGAAAAAAAAAGTACACATAAGTTATAGAATTTATAAATATTAATAATTAAAATTTTAAACATTTTCATATAAGTGTACATATTTTAAAAAAAAAAATACACTAAGTTGTAATTCCCCTAATGGAAAAAAGTGAGAATTGGCTTTGATTTTATGTGGTTAACTTGATAAATAAAAATTTTGATATGGAGTGATAAAATGTAAAATTAAGTTATAAAGAATAAGCAAGAGAATGCCAATTATATTTTAAAAAAATTATTAGTCAAATAAATCAATCTGGAAACCTAGTTATCAAAATTAAAATTAATAAGATAAACAATGGGTTAGAATTACTATTATGAAGTTAAAACATTAAACTAAATAATCAAAATTCTAGAACCAAATTAAATCGAACTAATAATAAAGCACGATTCGGTTAGATTTGGAACCACGGTTTGTAGAAATTTTATCATCATTCACAAAAAAAAAAAAAAAATTCATAAAATATTGCTGACAAGTTGCTCAAATATCAAACAATGTGTCATCATTTTAACTTATCTATAAAAATATCGTATTAATAAGTTACTTGAGTGTCTATAATAAACAACAATATATATACATATCTAAACGATCCAATTTGATTTCGAAATAAGAATCATAACTATAAAACTACAGATTGAAATGTGAAATACGGTATCTATGTTAAGAATTAGAACTGCACCGTGCATTAATAAAACCAAACAAATCGCGTGGTTTGATTTGGATAAGACCAGTTTGTAATTTTTCAAATTTTTTTTTTTTTGTATTTTTCTTTTTAACCTTATATATATATATATATATATATATCAAATAACTTAAAACCTGACTTTAAATGTTGTCATGTATTTTCTCGTACCCAAGTTATCCTAGGTTCACACAACTCAAAACATGATTTAAAATTATGACATGCATTTTTGCATACCCAAATTATCCACTGTATTTGCTCAATTTTTTTAGTTCAAGAATTATTATTTTTTTTGTCATTTTTCCCCTTTTACCTACATTATTATTATTTTTTTTGTGGTTAATTACTATTTTTAGTCATAAAGAATAGCATTTGTGTCATTTTGGTTCCCAACATTTAAATTATGTCAATTTAGTTCTCAATATATAATTTTTTTTTATTTGTATTTGCTCATCCACCCCAACTCTGTTTGTAAATAAAGTTAGAAGTAAATATAAAAATTCAATTAAAAAATAAATCTTTTAGTCCTCAAAGTAAAATATTTTTGTAAATTAATTCTCAATGTTTAAATTGTGCCAATTTAATCACCAAAATATACAAAGTACTTAAATTTGATTCTCAAATCTAATTCTGGCTTTGTTCATTTGAACTAAGGGTAAATTGAAAATTATAGATACACATCACTAAACAGTGAAACATGCATGTAAATTATTTTGTTTGTAATATGTATATATGTAGGCAAAATAAGAAATAACACACGAGGAAAATAAACAAATTCGGGCATACCTTTTACGCTCAAACTGAATCCATGGATCATGGATCACGTGCTTCCATTAATGTATTCGAATAATTCCCAACAATGTGGTAAAACTACTAGAGAATTACTCATACTCTTCACAGTACAAAGGCATGGTTCTGTATTTCCATAGAGAGAGACTAGCAGATTAGCTATACGGTTAAATTAGTCTTAACCATATAATACGTTTATTATAATGGGAGTGTTATAACCACCCACAACTCTATCTCTTAAGGAGATGAGATAATGGGTTTATTCACACTTATCCCCAAGATAAGTTAATCCAAAGCTACTTTGACTAGGTCTTTCCTTATGTGTCACGACTGAAACCCGCCCCTATAGGTTTAACGTTGTAACCGGCCAGTAATCCTTGGATTACCAAAGGCCTCTGAACAGAATAACATATAATTAGGGGCTATGGAAGCAAATATATAATATACGTAGTCCATTAAGCCATGCTAACATATATGGCACAGAAATTTAAAACTTATATACATACACATATGACGCCAACATTACATAAGGATTATGGCAACATGCAGACACAACCAAAAAGGGACTTAGCCCAGTGTATGAACAACAAAACAAAGCAAAATAGATGTCTTTAACATGGTTCATAAGCTTGACCTCAACAAAATGGGAACTTTCTCGGGAGGCACTGTAGTTGGCTGACTCAAAACTCTCCAGGCAGCAGCTTAGACCTGGTCACGCGCCTACTCACCTACATATATAATATAAATAGTAAGCGAAAGCCCAGTGAATAATAATAGAGTAAAGGGTTAAATGAATGATGTCCCACCAAATTCAAGAAATAGAAACAGATTCATATTCATATTCTTGTTTGGATTATATACAGAAATCAGAATTCATGCTTGTTCATAAGTGGTACATCCATTAGCGCTAACAAATCAAATACAGAGCATTAAGGGTCATACTTGTCAATTCCATAAAGGAACCTCCAGTACCGGGAACAGATAACATGCTTGCTAGCTCCACAAAGGAACCTCCAGTCCTGGGAACAGAAAACATACTTGCCAGTTCCACATAGGAACCTCCAGTACTAAGAACATATCACATACTTACCAGTTCTACAAAGAAACCTCCAATATCGGGAACAAATCCTATACACGAACCACGGAATTATTGCCACTAGTGCTTGTCAGAAACTGGCCAATCATTCATTGTACAGAGCATAACATTTCATAAAACAGATCTTATTCCACATACAAAAAATAAATAAAGTTGAACATATTTTTACTAAGTTATTACTCACAGATGGCTCCAAAGCAAACAATAGAGCAAACAAATCAGGTAACTTGCGGTGCGTGACCTACACAGATACAGAATGAATACGTACTGAATTACACACCCGGAATTATTAATTAAGTTCTTTCTCATCTTGGTGTGTTTCTACTTCTTATCCTCATTATTATGTCTTAACTAGGGCTTAAGAATGCCTAGGATACGATGAGGATGCTAAAATGCACTTGAAAACACTTAGGCAAATATGCTGAAATCAGGGGTCACGCTCAAGCGTAACTTCCTTCGCTCGAGCGGACGTTTAAACATATAAGTGGTCAGTCGAGCACAACTTCCTTCACTCGAGCAGTCTGTAAACTCTTCAAAAGTACTGGTTGTGTGAATTTTTCACTCGACGACTGCTCGATGGTCGCTCGAGCGTGAGACTAAGGTCTTCGCTCGAGCACAACTCTCGTCGCTCGAGCGATTTACAAAAATGTTAAACTTCTGGGAGCATGCATTTTATGCTCGAGCCAACTTTTGGTTGCTCGAGCGGAAGTGCGAAAATAAAGGTGGTCGGTTGAGCACAGGATCTGTCGCTCAAGCGGAGAGGCAGAATCTGGAATTTCCAGATTTGATTCCAAGCTTCAAAATTCATTTTTAAACCAACAAAACACATTCTCTTGGGCCCAAAACTTGAGGAAACACTTGGAAACTTGTAAAACATTGAGAATTCAAAATCATTTTACAAAATTAAGGCCCAAAAGCTTGTCAATTGTACAAATTCAAACTCAAACTCAAACTTTAAAAATATGATATGAACATGACATGTATGACTTGTTATGAACTTGAACTTTCCAAAACATGATCAATTAAGGTCAAATGGTAAGAAATGTGATGAATTCTCAAAACAAAGTCAAGATAGACATATGCATAGGGGATTTGTTTGAAATTCAAACTCAAAATGCTATGACATACGCATGCATGCATGATTTAATGCAAATTCCATCATTTCTAGCTCTTAAGCTCAATTCTCATGTTAAACACTTAAACATCTTATATTCATAAACTCACCAACACAAAAGCAAGACCAAAGGCTTGATTCCTTATGTTAAACCTTGAATTCACAAGTGTAGAGGCTTAAACTTCTAAATGCTCTTCAATTCTCCAACAATTCCTAGCAATCCCCCCTTTCTCTAGCTTTTGACCCCAATTTCTCTCCTTTTCTCTCTCTCACATGTTTTGGAGCTTGAAGATGAGGAAATGATGGTGCAACAATGAACTAGTGGGGTCATATTAGCTTTATATAGGCTTAATTAAGAATTGGTTAATTAATTGACATTAATTATTCTAAGTTAATCATTCCGAATCGAATTTTAATTAAACCTACCATAAAATGCTAAAACTCCCACATAACACATAAATCTAATCAATTTCGTGTTCGAATGCCGATAAGGCCTTCAATTCTCAGAACAAAATAGAAACATGAACAGATATTTCTACAATAAACAGATATAAACACATATAATGCAATTCACGTGTAATTAACTCAGGATTTCTTCTTAATTACTTATTAAGCATACTTAATCATGGCTTAACAGTTGATCATGGGTTGGGGTTGTTACATTATGGGTCTTGGGTTATGCCACCATGGACGACCCAATCGGGTACGAGTTATAAACCTGACCCAATTTCCAACATCTCCCACTTGAACATATATTGGCATGACACCGCACTTCTTTTATATCAATCTATCCATCAAACACGATCATACAAGCTAATAGACCGTGAACCGTTGAGAACACCTATTTATGGGAGCTTTACACCAGAACTCAAAAAACCAGCATAGAGACATCAACCTGAAGATAAAAAATAGTGTCTCATATACCCTTATAGCTTCACTTTTCGTGTCCTCTTTCAGAAGACGAACAAGCCATACAGTATTGGACTCCCGTAATATAAAATAGATAAACACCAAAGAGTACAAATCTGGCAAATCTTTTGGAAAATCGATTTTGAATCAAATTACCAAAAATGGACTGTGTTTCCAGATACAGAGTCGCCACCTAAATATTTTTGAAAAATTTAGGAAACCCATGACTCGTGCCAAAGGCCACGTGTCTATCATCACCAAGATTGTCTCGGCTCGGGAACTTAGGTACGAGAGGGGAAGGTTATGAATTGAGCACCCCCGCTCGTCTGATCAAAGATCAGCCTCTACTATTCATGATATGAATTTTATTTACATTATATGCTCTTGTTCCAATTATTAGCTAACATTACTATGTGATGCACACACACACAAGTGTAGACTAATTTGCAAGAATTAGAACGCTTGATTCATGTTTGTTTTGAAAATTGTTTCGAATATATACCACTTAAAAAAGTGATCGCATATGAACATTACTCAAATTATTCCAATTCAAGCAATTAACCTTCATCCACAGGCATTCAAAAAAATATATCAATTAAGCAATTAGCCTCATGGAAAGCATACTAGACATGACAACAATCATACGCATGCAATTATGCTAAAGCAAAATGAAAGGTCACCTAGTACTCCAAGCCAAAAAAAGATGAAAAAGTTAGAATAATGCATGATCCTAACTATGCAATATGACTAATGCAACACATGCGATATGCAATTATTAGATTCGGCTACTAATATGGCATATGAATCAGTTTGATAGCATGCGATTTAAACATGTATTCAAAGAATGTTTAACTAACAATGCAAGTTAGAATGATGAACCGAGCCTCGATGCAAACCAAACGAGTGGATGCAAACATGGAGAATGCTAAACAAAACATTATGCCCTAATCTAACCATTATAAGCATGAAAATAAAAGGGAGAAAGACGTAGGGTTGGAAAACATACACATTATTACAACATTGCGCCTTCACACAGGAGGGTCCGAATGAATAAACTAGCTAACTAATTAAATCTAATCTAATTAATTAACTATTACAAACACAAATGAATAATTTAGCTAAACTACTTAACTAATTATTACAAACTGAATAAAATGATTAGTTAACTACTCTAGCTAATTAACTAATTACAATACGAAACAAATTAGCTATTATAAAGCCACTACTTCAACCATAACATTAATATTAACACCACTTCACGGATCCCGAGGATCAAGGGAGGGTTCATGCATGAATGCGTTTCTACCCGAAGAAGGCCATTATTCTGCTGCCAGATACCTCTGTTGCACAGTAGAACACTTACACTATTTTCCACCTCAAGACTAATTCTGTTCTACTTCAAGGATACACTATTGGATTTTGCACAGGTGGCCGGCAGGCTAAAAGTGATGGCCTGCCGTCCATAAATGGTGGCTGGCCAGCCGGCCACTGATGATTAGATTTTCCTGTTGCAACAGGGAGCAAACAAAGCAGAAACAGGGTATTCTCAAGGCTTTATTTGCACAACTTACCTCTCCTTATCATTTGAACAGCTCAAAGGAGTAGTAAAGTTGGTTCACAAACCATCAATCGATACAATTTCATTGCATGATGGCCTATGAACCAAAGTGTGCAAGTTCAATAAATGCAACACATAAAACTTTCAAACCCCTTCCCCATCATGGATTGATTAAGGGAAGTGGTCGACAATGACTTTTGAACCATTTTCATCACGAACAAGTATGAAACGATTCAAGACTCAAGGGTTCAATTAGCGGTCGATTGAACCCAACCAAGTTATTATCTTGCATTACTTTTTAGTCCTCATTTTATTACTCCATTTTAATTACCAACCATTCCTTAGTAAATTAAGTCCAAAAGTGAGTTTAAGTTCTCTAAAGGAGAGAAGTGTCAAACCAAGAGTTGGCTTAAGGCATGAGATAAATGTCATGTCGTTGATAATGAACCCATAAAAGGGATTAAATCATTAAGCATAACAACCTCAATCTTAAGCTTAAAAGAACAATAGGTTTGAAACAACTCTCAAAGCAAAGCAAAAGCCAAGAAATGAGAGAGGTTGCAGAGGTGATTAAAGGTGATCACAAGTAAGGAAAGCATGAAATAAATACTATCAACTCAAATAGGATGGTGGCTAAGGCCTAAACCACCAACCTATGAGGACAATTGCACTACAAGCATGTAATACAAGGCTCAAATGCAACAAGCAGCTAAAAAAAGTCCTAAAACAGTGCTAAATTAGTCCTAGAACATGCTGGAATTAAGCTAAACATAGTTAGAACAATAAGCTAAAACATAAGGTATGCTAGGCTAGTAAACAAACACAAGAAGGAGAGGTTAACCCCTCCAATTTTGGGACTTCAAAACAACATTTTAGCCACTAAAAAAGCTCTAAAAATCAGTGTTTAAAAGCTCAAAAAGAGATGGTGTAAAGATGGAAAACACAAGGGTAAAGGCCTTGAAAGCAAGGTGTAAAGAAGGGTGAACCACCCTTTATTGGCCATAAACCACAAGTTTCAGCCCAAAAATACAAAGTTTATACAGCCAAAAAACAAAGGAAAAAACAGTAGTAAAAAGAGTAAATAAAGTAAGAAGAGAAGCAAAACTTTATACCTTTTGAAGAGGAGAACCAATTCTAGGCAACAAATCAAGGCAAACACACCCTCAAGAGCTCAAACAAGGCTCAAAGGTGTCTCAGCTCAAAGATGGAGAGGTTTGGTTAAGAGTGTATAGGCAAAAGCATGCTAAAAGCTAAGAAATTGCAAGAGAGAGAGAATTGTAGAGAGAAAAAGAATTTTTGCTCTAAAAATTCCAACCTTCAAAATGGAAGGGAAGGCCTCCTATATATAGAAAACCATGTAACTCCCTCAGAAATATCAATAAATACGTGTAAGAAGGTGTATGCATCTGTGCTAACAGCTGGCACAGCTGGTAGAAAAATACCTACAAAACACTCTTGTGGCTGGCAAGCCACATCAGTGGCCGGCATCCAATACAAGGGGCTGGTAGGCTACAAAAGATTGCAGGCTTGAAAAACTCTGGTTTTGGTCCCAAAAAAAAAAGGCAATGAGTGCGTAAGGTTTGAAGGCTCAAAGTTGTGGCATTCTGCTGAAAACTTCGAGCACTTGACAAGCATATACACTCATCATTGGGTGTGCAACCGATGACGTCCAAGTCGTAAAGGCGGTCAAAAATGGGGTGCCTACAACCCCAGACTCATCCAATTGCACTGGTCCAAAAACATCTCTAATCCTTCAAAAGAACATGTTTGACCTTCTCAAATATTGCAATATATTCACACTTAATCTGCCTCTTATACAGAGCGATGTGAGTTGCCAACAGTGAATATACAACAGATGTGTAATGCTAGATGATCTTCCCTTTGCCCTTATACCATTTAGTTTAGGGTTGACTACTTTCCCAGTGATGCCTCTTAAGGCTGAATCATTCATGACCACAGGCATAGTCAAAGGTCACAAAAAGGTACAAAAGTGAAAGTCATATCAATAATGACTTGTAAGACTCACACAATGAGAAAGTAGGGATCCATTTTCTCACCTTATTACTCAATCGCCAAGCACATGTAGTATGAATACATGCTACCATAGAGTAACTCTTTCAAAGAGTGACGTCATACTCGATATACCATATAGATCTTAGTCTAGTTGCTTTTAAGCGCATAAGTCGTTTTCTAATGCCTAACCTGAATTCTTTATTTACTCACCTTCCAAGCGCCAAATGAGATCTCATATCTGGCTAATCATAACAGGCAATACACAGGAAGTAGGTACCATCATCTAGGTTTGGTCTTTAATATGACCTCATCTTGGCTTCAACCAAGGCGACATATGTGACACCCTAAATGTTTAATTAATTTAATAAAAATAAAAGAATAAAATTAAAATTAAATTAAATATTTGATTTTATAATTATACTCATTAAAATGTAATCTAATTTTAGAAGCATTGTTACTACAAAAACATAACAATGTGGTTAATATATTATTTGGGGTCAAATCAAAACAACCATGAAATTATCAAAATGTTTGGGGTCATGATGAAATTATGGGAAAGGTAAGCCCAATGGTGGCATTCCCAACGTAAGCCACCTGTAGAAGAATTAATGCATGGATGGTAAATCACCTTGGTGCTTAAAGGATGAATCACCTCCTTAGGCTTGAGTATAAAATGGGGGACCGGAGCAGTAACTAGGCAGTAGAAAAAAAAAAAAACAAAACAAAACAGCAATATATGCCAGTCAATCAATACGGAGAAGAGTCATAGAAATCAGAGAAAATGGGAAGAAAATAGTAGGAGTCAAAATTAAGGTGTGTTATATTATGCCTTGAATAGCCATAAATTGTTTTATTATTTTTATGAATTATCTTATTCAAATCATGTTTTTATTAATTTTATGAGCCCTATTTGCTTAAAATTAAACCCATGGATATGTTTGTTTAAATTTTGGAATTTACTTGACAATAAGTATATAAACGTTTATTTTTATAAATACCACCATGGAGGTCCCATACCTTGGGGGACTCAAATAACCATTGACCCTTTGAATTGTCACTTTAGCGACCCTCTGACAGTCTCATTCCTTGGGGGACTTAAATAACCATTGACCCTCTGATTAGTCACGTTGTGACCCTTTGTCTATCATGGATCCATTGACCCTCTGTTCTGTTCTGTATCGTGATTATGATTATTTAGCATGCACAATTTTTGTATTATATGTCTATTTTTTAAAATAATTTATTCAAACCAAACTATTCATTGTTTAGTCTAAATAATTATCCATGGTGATTTGTATACCCCTACGCTTTTAGTCTAATATTCCTCACTCTGTCATATACTTATAGCTATTAAAACCCCTTTCAGGTGAAGAAACTTAAAGAATAATGGTTTTACCCTACTAATCAAGACCCAGATTTGAGCTGAACACCATGTTTCTTTTTTCATTTTTTTATGTTTACTAGTAATCATTATCTAACTTACGTTATATAAATAATAATTCTCATGTACACTTCAGATATTTATCAGTATCTTTTATTTTATTCCGCTACATTATTTAATTTAATCAATCTTGGAAATTTTAGAGATTAACTAGTTGCGAATCCAGCCCTAGGCACTGGGTGGGTCGTGACAAAAGTGATATTAGAGCGACAGTTAAAAAAAATAAAAATAAAAAACCCATTAAGCTAGAAGATATGCGTGCCATTAGAAAACAAAATAAGAAAAATCTTACCTTAGACCTTGTGGATATAGTCTTTTATTAGTTCTATAGCTGAGTTGGGCATCCTGTGGTGCAGGCAATGTCAGGACTCAACTTTGGCGACTCTTTTTGGTATAGGCCTGATCCTCCGAACTTTGAAGGAATTTTTGAAAATAACAGTTACGTTCCAGAATTACCAGAGGAAATGGGAGACTCGGAGGAAATAGTTAGGCATGCGGACCCAACCCTCAACCAACTAATGGGCCAACCAGTATACTTAAGGGTAGTCCCCACAGAGCCAGATACATGGTGGTGGAGGATTGATGCTATGAGAACACTAAATAGGTTTTTGGGGCCAACACGGGTAGTAGGCATGGCGCCGATTCAGGGATATCCTCGCTACTTAGTGGCACCTTTACCTTCAGAGTTTATGGCTCGGCGAAGGAATGCCTTCTTAAGTGACCGTATCCAAGTAAGAGTCCTTCCCCCTTGAAACCTAATTGATACTCAGACGGTTGATTTTGGTGATATTATTAGACATGTGGAGGTGCCTATGCGTATCACGGGAAGACAGTTATCAGGTTACGCGGCAAACATCTCCATTTACCGAGTGAAGGTGGTGTGGAGATACTTTGGTATCGAGCTGAGTGGTTGGGAGTTTCAACATCATATGTAACTGCAGTACCCATGGTCAATTTTAGTCTAAAATCCCGAGAACAATATCCTTTCTTTTTTTTTTGTGTTTTTCTTTTTTTTCTTTTTCGTTTGTTGTACAAGTAAGCTGACCATGACCTAGTTCTAACCTATTTTGTCATGGAGGGTTAGGTACTAAGTTGACATAACTACAAGTAATGTACCAACACCATTATACATAAATAAAACCGGTGTTTGTGAATAATGCATATATTGTCTTGGGAACTATGTTTTGTAAATTATGTGAACATGTTTTAAATTAGATAATTAATAGGAAATCATGCACCACGTCTATTAAAACTGTTAATTTATAGCTATGGCTAACGATGGAAATGGTTACCAGATCATCATCCAATGGAGCCAATCTAATGGAAAAGATTATGGAAAGAGCGAAAGAGCTATTACCATATTCTTGCAAGCCTTGCAGAACAATGGGTTACCAGAACATCGTGAATGGACAACTACGATTAAACAGTTCCAAGACCTAAAACCTTCCATATTCACAGGAGGCTCAAACCCATTACTAGCTAAAGCCTGAGTTAAAGAAATTGAGAAGATTTTTCGTGCCTTACCCTACACAGATGAACAAATAGTGTCTTTCGCCACTTTTACTCTCAAGGAAGATACGTAGAAATGGTGGCTTTGTACCTTAGAAAAGGAAGAGATCGTGACTTGAGTGAGATTCATAGATGTGTTCTATCAAAAGTATTTTCCAAAATCACTACAGGAGCAGAAGGCATCAGAGTTCTTACATTTGAGGCAAGGAACAATATCGGTAGCAGAATACGAAAGTAAGTTCACCCGACCAGCACGATTTGCACTGTATGTTATTTCAACAGAAGCTCGAAAAGTAAGGAAATTCGAAGAAGGATTGGATGCTGAAATCAAAGATAGGCTTGAGATTTTGAAACTACTAACCTATTCAGAGGTGGTGGATCGAACATATATTGCCGTGAAAGGAATTGAAACCGCACGTTCAAGTGGAATGGGTCAAAAGAAGCGGTTTTGGGAACCATTTGGAAGATCTAGGGCAGCTCCACCAAAGAAAGTAAATGTTGGACCTACTAGCTCGACTAGTTCGACCAGCCAAAGTTTTACTATTCCCAGTTGTAGCACCATTCGAAATTGTCCGAGTTGTGGAAAGGGTCATAAGGGACAGTGCTATCGGGCAATACGAGCATGTTATAGATATGGCCAAGTTGGCCATTTGGTGAAAGATTGCCCAAAATTCACCAACTTCGTGATGGGTACCTCTGAACTAGTTTAGAAACCAGGAACAGCCACAGAAGGGAAGAAGGAACAGAAGCACCAATTGAGAGCTTTTGCTTTAGTAACCAGAAATTCTGATGCTACGGAAAACGTCGTGACAGGTACACTTTTTGTCTGTGGTCACTTAGCCTATGTTCTCTTTAACTCTGGTTCCACACATTCTTTTGTTGCACCATACCTTGCCTCTAAGTTAACATCAACACCTAAACCGTTGGAATATCCATTATCTATGGCTTTCCCATACTTAGTACGAAGGCATACAAGTCTTGTGCTATATCCCTAAAAGATGAAACTTTGTATGTGCATTTGATTCGACTCCGCTGTAGACGTCCCCGAACGCCCCGGGGGAGGAACGAGTCCCCCATTCCGTTCAATATTGGGCTCACTACAGCTCAGGACTCAAATGTCACGGTTCTTAATCTGAACCAAAGAGTCCAAATTCGGCAAATCGTTTTGAGAAAACAGATTTTTAGAAAAGAAGTGTCAAACATGGACTGCTTTGCCAGATACAGAGTCGCCACCTAAATATTTTATTTTGGGAAATTTAGGAAACCCTGACTCGTTGCCTAAGGCCACGTGTCCGTCATCACCAAAGTTGCCTCGGCTCAGGAACTTGGGTACGATTCGGGAAGGTCACTTCGTGAGCACCCCCGCTCGCCCGATCAAAGATCGGCCTCTACTAACCATGATATCTATTTTTGAAAAATATTGTGTGTTCTTATTCTGGTTATTAGCCTAGATTTACTGTGTGATGCGCACAGCATACAAGTATAGACTGGATCGCCTGAATTGGAACAAAATATTTCATGTTTGTTTTTGAAAGATGGTTTGATAGTGCTACTCGCAAGTAGGCTAAGACGTGGATTTGCCACCCACAAGTGGGCTTAGAAAATATGATTTTGCCACTATCTAGTGGGCTTAAAACACACATTTGATGAATTATTCCAATCCAAGTAACCCAACCTTCACCCACAGGCAATCAGGCAGTTATATCACATAAGCAATTAGCCTCATGGTAAGCATGCTATCATGGCAGTCACTCACACACATGCAAGGATGCTAAAGCATAAAACTTACCGAGTACTCCAAGCCAAAACAGAAGCTGATTAGAAATCCATGCATGACCCTAACTATACAGAAATGCCTAATGCAACACATGCAAAAATGCAACTATAGCAGGCTCGGCTATTCTAGACATGGCATATGAAATGCTACAGCTAACATGTATTCAATTTGGAATTGAAAATACAATGCAGTTAGTATGATGCGCCGAGCCCGGTGCATGCAAAACAGATGAATGAATGCAAACATGCTATCATACTGTATGCTAATTGAAATATGCCCTAATCTAACCATCATAAGCAGGTAAATAAAAAGGAGAAAGACGTGGGGTTGGAAGACATGCATCACACACACGCACTCTTATTACAGTTGTGCCCTCGCTCGGAGGGTCCGAATAAATAATATACAGTCCTGAATAAATATTACAGTCCAAATAATTATAAAATCCTAATTAATTAACAAATTAGACTAGGTAAGCTGTAAACTAGCATGCAAGCTAGGGACTGCCTCGACGCTGCTTCGGATGATGAATGATGCATGCTCGGGTTGCCATGTGCGGAGAATCCACTGCGATGCCCCAATTAGCCTCTGTTTTGCAATGATTTCTTGGAAAGCGCGCCAAGTCCCGGAAGACTGCTGACTCTTGATTTGCTGCAACAGAGAGCAGGAAAAGGGCATGGCAATGTATTTTCACAAATGTATGCATGCCTCGATCCTCGTGCCACTAATCACGCATCTCGATGCATGATGGCGGAGAAGTCGAATTGCACAACTCAATATGGAATGAATGCACATGAAAACACAACAAAACCTAAACTCCATCATGGATAATCCGGAGTGTCGGCGACTGGGAATTGAGACACGTTCCGTCACTCGTAGTACGAAACGTACCTCGTTTCCCGTGCTTGGGCTAACTCCTATCCCAAACACAATGCAATATGCATGAGATGCATGAATGCAACTAATATACAACCTAGCATGCACAATGCTATGAGATGGCATACATGATGCACGAGGTAACATGGCATACACAATGCGCTAACATACAACCTAGCATACGCAATGTTATGAAATGAAATGGCATACACAATGCATAATGGACTTACACCAACATGAGTGGACCTCAGCCACACTCACACAAGAGGCCATTAGATGAAAATGAGACGACTCGAAATGCGTGCCCACGTGCAAACAAACCGAGGACCGACCCTAAGGCACCAAATGCCACTCTAACAAGACATGGCAAGGCATGGAACATGGTATGCAAACATAAAAATTTCAGCGCTAAGATGTGACATAAAACAGCCCCGAAACATGGCAATATGGCACCCGATGCACGGAATGAGACCTGAAATGCAACACTAGGCACACGCAATGGCCTATAGCTATACAAAACATGCATTATTTGAACATGAAGTATGAAGACAGAAGCAAGAAAGTCCCAAAAAAAGCATGTTTACAGTTTTAATCAAGGCCAAACAATGGACACAAATAGGGCTAAACCAATATGCAAAAATGGCCCTAAATATGAGACAAAGAAGCAAGTCATGATTTCTGGCCTCAAACAAGAGAGGTCCCTTCAACAATGTTGAAGAGGGACCCAAAACATGGCATTTTATAGTTTATGATCAAACCCAAAATAGTGCGCATACAAGCCTAAAATACTATGCAAAATAAGGCCTAAAAAGAGGTTTAAACACAAAAAGCAAGAAGGGAACCTCAAACAGCAAAAGACCCTTGATCAAACATGAATAGGGGGTCAAAATGAGGCTATTTACAGTTCGGACCAGAGCCCAAAAATATAAGCACAAAGGGCTAACAAATCATGCAAAAATAAGGCCAAAAGAGGGATATAAAGGAAAGTGGCAAATGGAAGCCTCAAACAGTGATGATCCCTTCAACAATGTTGAAGAAGGGATCAAAATAAGCTATTTTACAGTTTATGATAGAGCTCAAAACAGTTTACACGTAGGCCAAAAATACTACACAAGAAATAGGCATACAAGAGAGGTAAAGAAGAAAGTTAAAAAAGGAAGCCTCAAACAGTGAGAGGCCCTTAAACAAATATGAAAAAGACCTCAAAAAAATGATATTTTTAGTTAGGGTCAGAGCCCAAAAATGTAAGCAAGTATGGCTAATATATTGAGCAAAATAATGCACAAAAGAGGGGGAATAGGGACTCACCCTTGTAGACTATGTCTTCAACAATTCTTGGACCAAGTTTGGTGGCTCTCAACCTCTAGAAGTGGCCTTGAAGCTGCTGGAATGGAGGGTGGAGGCCTTGTGCTAAGGGGTGTAGGGTAAATGGTGTAGGGTTTGGAGAGGTTTTGGTGTTTGGAAGAGAAGGAGAGGGAGATACAATATATGAGGCTAAGGGCAATTTTTTGCAACCCCCCAAAACCAGCTGCGAGTGCTGGTTATATAGACAAAAAGGGTGGAAAAGAGGGGGAAAAATGGGGGGGAAACAATTCAAGTTTCCCACCAAAAGGCCAAACCCTCGGACATAAGGCCTAGAGGAAAACAAAATTCACTTCTAGGACACACTTGGGGAGGGGGTTATGGATGGCTAGCTAAAAAGGGCAAAAAAGTCATTTCACCAGCTAGGTGGCCGTCCTGCTAGATTTTCTGGCCGGCCTGCTACTTTCAGGACAAAAAAAATGGGCTTCCGGAAAGAAAAGTGGCCGGTGGGTGATTGGGAAGTCCAATTGTGGCCATTTAAGTGTCCAAATTGAAGCCCCGGAAGTTAGCTTTCCAATGGCACAAACCTTGCATTAAAATTCCTCCTGTGGAAAGAGTTATGCCAGTTTCCGTGAAGCCGCGCAGATTTGGTCCCAACCGGAGTGATGCCCTACTTCAATCAACTATATCTCCCCCGTCCGGAATTGGATTTAGGAGATTATTGAGTGCAAAATGAAGCCCCGGAAGTATTATTTCCAACGGTGGTGGCCTCATAGCTTGATTCCAAGTGTGCAAATGAATAGACCCGATTTGGCGAGGGCTGCTCGACTCTTTCTTAACGGTTCATGCCCATTTTCTCCCCCAACTGGATTTCTTCCCTCTTCTCCTCTTTTCTTCAACTTCAAACCCCTAAGCAAGGTGTTTTGAAAGATTTTTTCAAAGATTTCATCTCTCTTTCATTCTTTTCCACTTTGTCCTTGCTCGGTTTACCGAAAAGCGCAACATTTGACAAAATGCGAGCCTCGGAACATCGTAAAAACTTTATTTCAAAAACGTTTTGAAAGAGAGGGTTTTACAGCTAAAATATTTTGATCAAGATTGTTTTGGTCCAAAAAAGGGTATGAAGTTGAGTTTTGACTCTCTCCTTGCTGAAGAAATTGAACCTCTGCCCTGCACATCTTCCAAAACCATCAGTCGCATCCGAGTCTTAAAGGCGGTCAAAAATGGGGTGTCTACAGTTACCCCTCTTTGACAGAACTCGGAAGTCAAGAAGTGACGGGAGTGAATGTCAAAGCCCAGAGACGACCCATTTTTGACAAGGCCGAAGACTTGGACAAACAAACAAAATATAGATAAATAAATGGTTGTGCCCGCAGGCTGCCTATGTATCCTTTTTGCGAGGAATCAAACCAGCGTAGTTCAGGGGCAGGATGCAAAATGATAGGCAGAAATATTTTGAAGATTGAACTTATACGCTACGCGAAGCCGGTTTGAAAATTGGACTTATATGCTACGCGAAGCCGGTTTGAAAATTGAGGACTCATGCAATACACTGCAGTGTAGTGGCTAAGATGCAATGTAAAGGTATCTTACAGGGGCAATTGGTAATGACTTACCTCGGCAATGTCCTACCTCATGCTGATGTGGGAATCTTCCTCTTCTTCTCAATTGAACCACAGGTACTACTTTTCTCCCTGACTATGGTTGCAGCTTTCCCTATTCTCCAACAGGGTGACAGACTAGGTTGGATCAGTATCCAGAATTGAGGTGCATACAGATGCTATCTCAATCTATGGGGCTGCCATACAGATTTCAAGCCGAGGGTATATCCCTGGGTATTTAAACTAGACTTTAGTCTCGGAAATCCTGAACCTTTGCGTTCTAGGCATAAGCCATTCGAACTCTAGTTTCCACCGTCTCAGTTGGTCTCCTAGGAACTCACCGCAAACACAGGCAGGTGGCTATACCAAACCACCAGAAGTCGTTCGGGCACGACAAACACCAAAGGAATTGCACCTTTAGAGGATTTAAGGTCTCCTAGACTAGAAAGTGCACAAGACGGTGCGAATAAATGCAAGTGCGATGCGCAGAACAACGCGAATGATGATGCAGGATTTAAGGTCTCCTTAGACCGAAGGATTTAAGGTCTCCTAGACCAGGTGAGTGCACAATACAGTGCGATACAGGTAAGGTGCGCAAGATAGCGCGAGTATAAATTGCACCAAACAGTGCGATGCACAAAATAGCGCGGTAAAATGCATGCACAATACAAGTAATGGTCACAGCGCAAAATAGTGCGATGAGATGCATGCACAATGCAAGACTTAGCACACAGCTTACGACATAGCATTCCATTCAGTTGGCACACAGCTCACACCATAACACTTTGTTCGTTTGGTCCACCGCTCACAACACAATATTCTGTTCATTCGGCACGCAGCTCGACACACAGCACTCTGTTGATCTGGGCACACAGCTCTTTCGGGCACACAGCTCATTCGGACATACAGCTCATTTCGGGCATGCAGCTTATTTTGGGCGCACAGCTCATTTCTGGGGCACACAGCTTATTTTGGGAGCACACAGCTCATTTTTCGTGCACACGGCAGACCTCATGCACACAGCTCGTTTGGGGGCACACAGCTTATTTTTGGGCACATGGCTCACTTCTGGGGCACACAGCTCATTCTTCGGGCACACAGCTCGTTTTCGGGCACACAGCTCTTTTTCGGGCAAGCTCGTTCTTCGGGCACACAGCTCTTTTTCTGGGCACACAGCTCGTTTTTGGGCACACAGCTCATTTTCTGGGCACACAGCTCATTTCTGGGCACACAACTCATAACACTGCTCAATTTGAACACTTAGTCCATAACACAGCATTTGGTTTGCATTTTGAACACACAGCTCAAGCACTTGAATTTCTGAACACGCAGCTCAAACTTTTTGCGTGACCACGCAACCCACATTTTTGAAATCTAAACACACAGCTCGAACTTTTGTCGCGAACACGCAGTCCACATTTTCTTGAAATCTGAACACAGCTCAAACTCTTGCGATGAACACGCGGCCCACATTTTCTTGAAATCTGAACACACAACTCGAACTTTTGTCGCGAACACGCATCCCACATTTTCTTGAAATCTGAACACACAGCTCAAACTCTTGTGATGAACACGCGGCCCATATTTTCTTGAAATCTGAACACACAGCTCAAACTTGTTGTCGTGAACACACAGCTCAAACTTGTTGTCGTGAACACACAGCCCACAGTTTCTTGAAATCTGAACACACAGCTCAAACTCTTGCGGTGAACATGCGGCCCACATTTTCTTGAAATCTGAACACACAGCTCAAACTTGTCGTTGTGAACACACAGCCCACAGTTTCTTGAAATCTGAACACACAGCTCAAACTCTTGCGGTGAACACGCGGCCCACATTTTCTTGAAATCTGAACACATAGCTCAAACTTGTTGTCGTGAACACATAGCCCACAGTTTTTGAAATCTGAACACACAGCTCAAACTCTTGCGGTGAACACGCGGCCCACACTGGTTGAGAGTTGAACACGCAGCTCACTATCTTTGAAGTCTGAAGACGCAGCCCAAATGTTGAGGTGAACACACAGCACACACTAGTTGAGGGTTGAACACGCAGCCCAAACTGTTGAATTTCTGAACACGCAGCCCATTTTTGATTGTGAACACGCAGCACACACTTGTTGAAAGTTGAACACGCAACCCAAACTTTTGAATTTCTGAACACGCACCCCAAATCGATTGTGAACACGCAGCACACACTTGTTGAAAGAAGTTGGACACGCAGCCCAAACTTTTGAATTTCTGAACGCACAGCCCATTTTGATTGTGAACACGCAGCACACACTTGTTGAAAGAAGTTGGATACGCAGCTTAAACTTTTAAATTTCTGAACGCGCAGCCCAAATTTCGAGGTGAACGCGCAGCCCACTATTTCTAAAATCTGAACACACAGCTCAAATACTTGATGTTGAACGCGCAGCTCGCAAACACCAATTCTGAACACACAGCTCATACACTTCATGTTGAACACGCAGCTCACACACTTCAATTCTGAACACACAGCTCATATGCTTCGTTTTGAACACGCAGCTCACACACTTCAATTCTGAACACACAGCTCATATACTTCAATTTTGAACACGCAGCTCATATCACAACTCTGCTCGATCTGAACACACGGCTCATAACACAGTATTCTTTTAATTTTGAACACACAGCTCATTCTGAACATACAGGATGCGACAACGAAACTTGCAGAAGTTGAAACAAACTCAGATGCCTGACATTTTTCCTCTTTTTTTTGCTTCGAAGTCTAGAACCTATATAGCTTCAAATAGGTCCTGCTTTTACTGTTCTCACATGACCTAGGTTAAACCCTGCGGGTTTTTTTTTTTTTTTGAAAGAACAAAATCTTGTTTTGCACGAATATGGAGAACGACACGGCACTCTGAGCACAAAACGATTTTTGAAATTGAAATGAGAAAGGGTTCTCAACCGGGTATTGAGCCTACAACTGACCACAGCCAAAACGACTCAACAATGGAAAACAAAGGTAGAACAACCTAAACACATCTATTGACACTTAAACGACTCAAAACAAGAATCGAGACAAACAAAACACACAAACACAACACTCAACTGTGTTACAAAGACAAGAGACCTCTTGGTGCACGAGGAGCCAGTTTCTCCGGGTATTATTTCCCACTTTCTTATTTGTGATCCTCACATCACTCGGCCCTAAGCTCTATTTTTCTGAAAAAGCCCTTTTCTCACTTTTTCTCTCATCGCACATCTCTCTATTCTTCAATCTCTCATTTTTATTTTTTTTTCAATCCCTCCCCTGGGTGGTTGATGGATAAACAGGAAGTCGTGGCCCTTGCCCCTGGTATTCTACCAGCTTTTGATTCTTGTTCACAACAGTGAATTCCTCCCACAGGGGGGTTGCGCTACAATGGGTATGTAGCAAATCTGTAGCTAAATCAGTTGATGATGCTCTGCTGGGAAGTTCGGACTGATCAGATCTGTCCAGATGAGGGAGTGGAATATCTCGCCCCATTCCAGTTCGTGCTTCGCACTTGTTCTTGATACCTCGTTGCTTGGAGGATGAGAGAGCTTTCAGCCCTTTGTTTTGTTGACTTCAGTTGTAGCCCTTTCTGGCAAGTAGAGTGCCCTTTCTGGCAATGCATTGAAACAGGGAAAAGAGAGAAAGTCTGACTCAACTGTGCCCCTAGTTCATCTATTTTGACCATTTTTTGCTTTGGTTTTTCTACTAAACAATTTTGACCAACATGAGAGTTAGATTAACACACTTGTTCGATTTTTGATTTGAAATCATGCAAGTCAGGCTATGAGCACTGAAAATTTTTCCTTTTGTTGGGTCCAAGAAATGGTCAGTTTTGGAAAAATCGGAAATTTTCAGAGAAAATTAGTCACCTCATTAAATTCTCAAAAACTGTTTTTTCAAACGACCATGCTCACAAGCATAGACCCACTCTCAGAGATGCAACCTCAGACTCGAGAGAAAATTGCCCCTTGCTTGAGGGGAGCTGCATGGCAACGGACAGTCGCCCTTGTTTGAACGGGCACCCACATACAGCGCATTGAATGGCAACGGAAGTTGCCCCTTGTCTGAATGGCCCCGGCAGCGCATTGTAGTCAGTCCTCAGGTGACGACACAACCAATTCTCGATACAGAGAAAGCGAAGATGATCAAACCATTACATGGGCACAATCAATTTTGAAGTGTTTTACGACTGGACTTCAGAATGAAGTTGCACTATGTATCCCAAAGATGGGAATCAAGCTTACGTAGTTCGGGGTTAAGGTACACTCGGGTATTTAATCGCTCCTTTTTATGCTCTAAACTTTTGCTAAGGCGCTGTTGCGGGTTTTCGACCTTGCGAACTTTGTTTTTCTTTTCTTTTCATTCTTTTCATTTCTTTTCTTTTTTGATTTTCTTTTTTTGGTTCTTTTTTTTTTCTCTCTTTTTTTTGTTCTTTTCTCTTTTTTCTTTGCTCTAAACTTTTGCCTGGGTCGCCTTCTATGGGTTTTCGGACCCAGGAGCCTCTCAAGGGTAAAAGTGTAGCTTGGTCCATGTCAAATGGTTCTGAGATCTCGAACCCGTCTGAATCCAAGAGAGTGGCTGCTGTTCGCTGACGATGTAGGAGTCCATCCAACGGGGGCTGAATTTGCCCCTAGTGTTGTGGATAGGAATTCGGCTATCCTTCAGCAATACTTTCTTCTTTCCTCCCTTCTGAGATTTAGCATTCTTGCCGATCTTCATTGACTTGCGGAATGATCTACCTTTGGCTCTTCGAGCTGTCTGACACATTTTTTTTTTTTTTTTTTGCCCCTAGTTCGAAGGGTGCTTCTGACCTAGCTTCGCAAGCTTCTTTTGATGACATCTGGTCTTCTTGATCTGACTTCCTTGCCTCTTGTTCGAGGGCTGCTTTGAATCTGGCCACACAAGCCTCACATTGTAGTTGACCGTTGAACGTTCTGAATTCGAGTTCAAGGTTTTGAAAGTAGAGGGGTCGAGTCTCAAGGCTGAGAGCGATCCTAAGCTGCACAATCTCAAGAGCGATTCTACACAGGTCTTCGCAGGACCGCGCAAAGCATTTTTTGAAATCTTTTAAGAAAGCGACCAGTCGCTCGCGCTAAAGACAGTGTAGAACCAATCTGGATCAAGCCAGGATCCTTCCCAGTACTCACACTAACAAGCCTGATTTCATTCATTAAGGGCTTAGCATGCCTCTCTTTCTCTCAATTGATCAAATTTTTGCAAAACCCGAGGAATTCCTTCCTCTTCGTTTTCACCGCAGTGTTCAAAAGGTTTTGAAAAACTTAGGTCGATGTAATGAATTCAAGGCACAAAAAAAAGCAAGTGAGATGCATTGCCGTTTCATTCAAATCTTCTAGCACAACTGGCGCACAGCTGAAGCAAATACAAGAGTGCGAAAATCACTGCTGTTTCATTGAGATCTGTTGGCACAACTGGCTCCTCGGCAGAAACAGACTAAAAAAAAAGTAAAAAGACAAACACGAAACAAAACAGTGATGTCCGAGGTAACACCCTTCGGGATCACCCGACCCCCTATACAACAGGATTGACTCGATACGACAAGACAGACCTCAACTGACTCAGTATGAAAAGACTGACTCAAAACAAAACAACAAGACTAACTCAATACCCAAGTCAGAATGTAGCTTTCGCCAAATGCTCAAAACTGTGCGTGCCATACGCCATATCTAGAGTAAATCGAGTGCCATCCGCAGGTGGTTCATCCCCCGATCACATGGTCATATTATCCCCCAAGTTCACCGATCCAGTGCCGATAGACTTTGCAGAGCTTGGCGGGAGGACAACCCCGTTGTCAAATAGATCCTGTATTTCATGACGAAGACGGAAGTAGTTGTCGGTGCTGTGACCAGTTTGCTGGTGGTACGCGCAGTACTGGGTACCATCATGCTTAGCTGGAAGGGGACTCGGGAGAGGCCGAGGCTCGAGGGGTTTGAGATGCCCTTTTTCGACGAGGATTTGAAGGGCCTTAGACAAAGGCGTGTAGAGGGCATGGAAGACCCTGCGACGTCGGGGCGGATATTTCGAGTCTGCGAGTTTTTGCTGGACGCACTCGAAAAAGGATCCGCAGGTGCTGCCTTGGCTCTCTGATCTTTTCCAGGTGCAGGGTTAGAATTGGAAGGAACTGTTCTGGTACGACGGTCCCCGTCTCGATTTTCCCCCTGGCATGAACTGCTCTCGTCCTTAGTGGGGAAGATGTCATCCACAGTCTTAGCCACAACTGCGAGTACTTGTTGCTTATTCAACCCTCTGGCTTTCAGAGCCTTAACAGCTTGCTGGAGTTGTTCAGAGGGATCAGTGTCCATCTTCATCTTGTTCTTTCTACTAGCCTCAGCTTGGTGGAAGGCTTGGGTTGCTTGACCAGTACGAAGTCCGACTGTTGTTGACATATCATTGCCAGAGCTTGAGACAGCTTCAGGTTGGCTGAGCTCAACTACAATTCGCCCCAGTAGCGGGGGCTCCTGCAGTATGAAATTCCCAGCATGCGATGCATTTGGTGGCGGAACCGACATTCCGCAAGCTAGATCCGCCACAGATCTTTGAAGGTCACCAATCATTCCCATCAACTCGAATGTGGTGGGCTCACGGGTTTGAAATAACTGGGGTTCCCAGATCGGATGTGCGGCAGGTGACCTGGGTGGGTATGGCACTTCAACATCGGTATCACCCTGTATGGTGATTCCCTGGTTGAATGCGGCTTCCATAACCACTATTTCCTCTGAATTCTGTGTCATCACGGGTCTGCTGAACTGATCGGAGGTGATATGACTGGTGACTGACGGATCAGATGGACTAGACTGGTGACTGATGGATCTGATGAACCGGTGAGCCTTTTCTTGTCTTGCCTCAGCAAAGGAGAACACTGGTTGCTCTGAACCGAGTCCCTGAACTGAAAGAGAAAACATGCAGCATCTCAACCCAATCCCACCAATACAGACATGAACATAACTGAATAACTGCATTCGACCACTGATCACTGTTCCCAAAATTACTGCCCCCAAAACTGAATCTGATACCTGAAGATATGACTGATTCCCAAAATACTGAACTGGTGCCCGCGGGCCTAACACCCAAACTTGCAAACTGATACATGCATTCCTGTAGAGACGCACTCTAAAAGTACATAACAGATAAGTGAGAGCCAAAACACCCCTATGTTGGGGTAGGGTTTCCCTGTCTTATTTTGTCAGGAGCTAGGGTTTCACTACGCACGCAGCGGTTTCAAACAACCTATGATCGGGTAAGCAACCTGTCCTAGTTTGGAATGGTCACTATGGATTCCGAATATGCACTAGGTCGAATGGTCAAAAGGGTGCCCCGGTAAAACTGGGGTTTGTGTTCCCATACTGGCAGAGCCCACAACCGGTCAGCCTTATGGTCATGCCTTGACAAGACAAGCCTCCGGCAAACCGTTCAGGAATAGCAGATGGCAAACACGGTGTCCTAGGCGCACCAATGCAAATGCAATGCAAAGAAACACATAAGTGTAGTGAAAACCAGATATCATGAGTTCGAGTCAAGTTCTCTAAATCCCCAGCAGAGTCGCCAAAAACTGTAGACGTCCCCGAACGCCCCGGGAGGAGGAACGAGTCCCCCGTTCCGTTCGATATTGCGCTCACTACAGCTCAGGACTCAAATGTCACGGTTCTTAATCTGAACCAGAGAGTCCAAATCCAGAAAATCGTTTTGAAAAAACAGATTTTTAGAAAAGAAATGCCAAACATGGACTGCTTTGCCAGATACAGAGTCGCCACCTAAATATTTTATTTTGGGAAATTTAGGAAACCCTGACTCGTTGCCTAAGGCCACGTGTCCGTCATCACCAAAGTTACCTCGGCTCGGGAACTTGGGTACGATTGGGGAAGGTCACTTCGTGAGCACCCCCGCTCGCCCGATCAAAGATCGGCCTCTACTAACCATGATATCTATTTTTGAAAAACATTGTGTGTTCTTATTCCGGTTATTAGCCTAGATTTACTATGTGATGCGCACAGCATACAAGTATAGACTGGATCGCCTGAATTGGAACAAAACATTTCATGTTTGTTTTTGAAAGATGGTTCGATAGTGCTACTCGCAAGTAGGCTAAGACGTGGATTTGCCACCCACAGGTGGGCTTAGAAAATATGATTTTGCCACTATCTAGTGGGCTTAAAACACACATTTGATGAATTATTCCAATCCAAGTAACCCAACCTTCACCCACAGGCAATCAGGCAGTTATATCACATAAGCAATTAGCCTCATGGTAAGCATGCTATCATGGCAGTCACTCACACACATGCAAGGATGCTAAAGCATAAAACTTACCGAGTACTCCAAGCCAAAACAGAAACTAATTAGAAATCCATGCATGATCCTAACTATACAAAAATGCCTAATGCAACACATGCAAAAATGCAACTATAGCAGGCTCGGCTATTCTAAACATGGCATATGAAATGCTACAGCTAACATGTATTCAATTTGGAATTGAAAATACAATGCAGTTAGTATGATGCGCCGAGCCCGGTGCATGCAAAACAGATGAATGAATGCAAACATGCTATCATACTGTATGCTAATTGAAATATGCCCTAATCTAACCATCATAAGCAGGTAAACAAAAGGGAGAAAGACGCGGGGTTGGAAGACATGCATCACACACACGCACTCTTATTACAGTTGTGCCCTCGCTCGAAGGGTCCGAATAAATAATATACAGTCCTGAATAAATATTACAGTCCAAATAATTACAAAATCCTAATTAATTAACAAATTAGACTAGGTAAGCAGTAAACTAGCATGCAAGCTAGGGACTGCCTCGACGCTGCTTCGGATGATGAATGATGCATGCTCGGGTTGCCATGTGCGGAGAATCCACTGCGATGCCCCAATTAGCCTCTGTTTTGCAATGATTTCTTGGAAAGCGCGCCAAGTCCCGGAAGATTGCTGACTCTTGATTTGCTGCAACAGAGAGCAGGAAAAGGGCATGGCAATGTATTTTCACAAATGTATGCATGCCTTGATCCTCGTGCCACCAATCACGCATCTCGATGCATGATGGCCGAGAAGTCGAATTGCACAACTCAATATGGAATGAATGCATATGAAAACACAACAAAACCTAGACTCCATCATAGATAATCCGGAGTGTCGGCGACTGGGAATTGAGACACGTTCCGTCACTCGGAGTACGAAACGTACCTCGTTTCCCGTGCTTGGGCTAACTCCTATCCCAAACACAATGCAATATGCATGAGATGCATGAATGCAACTAATATACAACATAGCATGCACAATGCTATGAGATGGCATACACGATGCACGAGGTAACATGGCATACACAATGCGCTAACATACAACCTAGCATACGCAATGCTATGAAATGAAATGGCATACACAATGTATAATGGACTTACACCAACATGAGTGGACCTCAGCCACACTCACACAAGAGGCCATTAGATGAAAATGAGACGACTCGAAATGCGTGCCCACGTGCACGCAAACCGAGGACCGACCCTAAGGCACCAAATGCCACTCTAACAAGACATGGCAAGGCATGGAACATGGTATGCAAACATGAAAATTTCAGCGCTAAGATGTGACATAAAACAGCCCCGAAACATGGCAATATGGCACCCGATGCACGGAATGAGACCTGAAATGCAAAACTAGGCACACGCAATGGCCTATAGCTATACAAAACATGCATTATTTGAACATGAAGTATGAAGATAGAAGCAAGACATTCCCAAAACAAGAATGTTTACAGTTTTAACTAAGGCCAAACAATGGACACAAATAGGGCTAAACCAATATGCAAAAATGGCCCTAAATATGAGATAAAGAAGCAAGTCATGGTTTCTGGCCTCAAACAAGAGAGGGACATTCAATAATATTGAAGAGGGACCCAAAACATGGCATTTTACAGTTTATGATCAAACCCAAAACAGTGCACATACAAGCCTAAAATACTATGCAAAATAAGGCCTAAAAAGAGGTTTAAACACAAAGAGTAAGAAGGGAACCTCAAACAGCAAAATACCCTTGATCAAACATGAATATGGGGTCAAAATGAGGCTATTTACAGTTCAGACCAGAGCCCAAAAATATAAGCACAAAGGGCTAACAAATCATGCAAAAATAAGGCCAAAAGAGGGATATAATGGCAAGTGGAAAATGGAAGCCTCAAACAGTGATGAGCCCTTCAACAATGTTGAAGAAGAGCTCAAAATAAGCCACTTTACAGTTTATGACAGAGCTCAAAACAGTTTAAACGTAGGCAAAAAATACTACACAAGAAATAGGCATACAAGAGAGGTAAAGAAGAAAGTGCAAAAAGGAAGCCTCAAACAATGAGAGGCCCTTAAACAAACATGAAAAAGACCTCAAAAAAATGCTATTTTCAGTTAGGGTCGGAGTCCAAAAATGTAAGCACGTATGGCTAATATATTGAGCAAAATAATGCACAAAAGATGGGGAATAGGGACTCACCCTAGTAGACTATGTCTTCAACAATTCTTGGACCGAGTTTGGTGGCTCTCAACCTCTGGAAGTGGCCTTGAAGCTGCTGGAATGGAGGGTGGAGGCCTTGTGCTAAGGGGTGTAGGGTAAATGGTGTAGGGTTTGGAGAGGTTTTGGTGTTTGGAAGAGAAGGAGAGGGAGATACAATATATGAGTGTAGACACCCTATTTTTGACCGTCCTTAAGACTTGGATGTCACCGTTTGAACACTCGGTGATCATCCATGTTTGTGTTCATTTGGAGTTCCCGGAGGTCTCGACTACGTGTCTTGCCTCAGGATCTTCGAATTCGACCGTTTAGTGTCTGGTTTTGCACCAAACATTGGCATTTTGCCTTGGAAGGGCAGGGAATGCCTTGTGAGGCATCCCCATACACCACCGGCAGTGGCTAAAGGTCACCGGCTGGTTTTTGCTGCCACCGGCAATGTATATTACCGGTCGGCACTATTTAGTGCCGGTCGGCACTCTTTTTTGCCAAAATGGCATTTTTGGCCGGCCGACTACTGTGCATCTGCTTTTGCAGATATTTTGTCATAGCTATCTTGCTTTTTGCTCCCCTCCATACACGTGTATGGAGGGATCTCTCTCTTTAGAAGCTTGTCTTGTAAGCTTTACAAGACAATAAGCTCTATAAGAGAGAGTCTTCTCTCTTGTTGCAAGGGTTGGACACTTGAGACACTTGAGATATTTTGGGGAGCTTAGACAGCCATTTTTAGGGTTCTTGAGTTCTAGGGTTAGAAACCATACACTTTCTATCTCTATATCTCCCTCTTGTGTGTGTTTTAGTGTGTTTGTGTCTTACTATTGCACACAAACACATAGTGTTTCACCTTCACTTAGCTACTGAGGTTCTAAGAGGTTGGTTTTGAATTTTTGGAGCTGGATTCAAGCCAAAAAGGGCTGTTGGAGCATCATTGTTGAAGAGGTCTTCAAGGGTAAGAATCTTACCCCTTTTTACCCCATTTTTGCATCTTGTTTTTACCTGTCTTAAAATCGTTTTTGAGCTTAGTGTATAATACAAAAAAGTTCTGTTTTTAGGCCCTCTAAATTGTTTGTTTAGAGTGTTTTGTGGTTTGGAGGTGTTTGATCCCTCTTAGGCCTTGAAAGGCCTCATTTTGTGCTTTCTTGTATAAGTTTTGAGACTTTGGTGTTTGGGCCTCTTCACCACTGAAATCTTGAAGGATTTCAATGGTGAAGATGGTGCCTTGAAGTCTCCAAAAGGGGAGGGCCACCCCCTCTCCTTGTTGTCCTTGAAGTGGACCGTTTTTGGCCTCTTGAGGGAGCATCTAGCTAAACTTCATGTTGACCATGCCTTGGCTGTTTTTTGTGCCTATTATATCATAATATGCCTCTGTTTATTGTTGGTTTTGGTACACCATGCATGCTTAGCATACCTACCATGTAATGCCTTGTTATTGCCTTAATATACCTTAGGTTGTTAGCCTTTGTTCAAGCATGTTTTAGACTTAGTCTTGTGAAGGTTTTGTGCATATTTGCCATGTTTTAGGTCTGTCCATAATTGTTTGGGTCAGATTTGGCATGATTAGTATAGCCCCTTTGCATTCCGGCTTGTTGGCCTTAAGTATGTGAATATATAGCATGACATTGTTGTATTGATTTGGTGATTTGGAACCATCCACCATGTCATTTCAGTCCCATTTGCATGCTTATATGTTTACCTTGGATGCATCTTTAATGCTTTGAAAGCTCGTGTAGCATGCTCCATGTTTTGGCATTTGTGCATGCCTTTGAATTTGAGCCACTTAGATGCCATCTAAGAACCCCCTTTGCATGGTCTAGGTCTGTCTTGAACCTATTTTAAGTCCTCTTAGCCTTGTGAGGCTTGGTTGGCTTAGCCATGGTTCAAGTCCCCTTGACTTGCTTCAAGTACTTGGACCATTTGCATGCTAATGTTTAGCCTATCTTGTTGCTTGGTTTGAGACCATCCTAACATGATTTTCAATGCTTACCTTGCATGCTATTTGTCCATGATTGCCTCATTCAAATGTGCTTAGAAATAGCCCTTTGATGCTTAAGCATTTGGGCCTTAACATGTGCATGCGTGTATGTGTATTTTGGTCCCTTGTTTTGATCACTTTAGCCACTATTTTGGGCCTTATTAGAGCTGCCTAAATCATGTCTAAGTCCATCTTGCCATTAGTTGGCATTGCCTCATGTTTGCTTGTATGCTTGCATAAGTGTTTTGCCATGCCATGTTGCATCCTTAGCTTGCATGCCTAGGTTGCATTTCATCTTGTATGCATGCCTTGTTCCTTGACTTGGTGATAGGAATTGGGCCTTGGTTTGTTTGTTTGGTTTGCATTTCATTTGACATGAAAATTGCACACTTGATTCTTTGGGCCATCATGCGTGGAAATGCGTGATTGGTGGTCCGAGAATTGAGACACATGCCCTTTTGAGTCATTACCATGATAAGGGACACGATTGGTGCATATATGCCTTGAATTGTGCTGCCATGCTTTGCCTTGCCCTCTGTTGCTGTCAATTGCAGATTCTGCAGGAACACTTTGCCGACCGGCAGTGTCAAGTGCCGACCGGCAACCCTTTCTCTGCCGATGGCTTCATCAATGGCCGGTGGCCACATCCCACTGCCGGTGGTAATTTTATTCAGCCGGTGATGCCTCCCAGCATCCAAAGAAGCAGTCTTGAGGTTTTGGCAGCCTCCAGAGGAGTAAAGGAAGGAAAACAGTGGCAGCCTATGCATGGTGGTGCATTTCCGAGCGGGACCGAGCATGCATTGCATCGAGCCTCCTCCCGAGGCGGTTTATTGTCTTCCTAGCTTAAGTTAATTTGCTTAGCTGATTAGGCAATTTGTAATATTTAATTAGCTTGCGTAGTTAGTTAATTTGTATTATTTATTTGGTCCCCCCGAGCGAGGGCAAATCTGTAATAAGTGTGGGTGCGTGGTGTGTATGTCTTCCAATCCCCACTTCTTTCTTCCCTCTTACTTACCTGCTTTGATGGTTAGTATTAGGGCACGTTTAATTTAGCATACCTTATGCTATGCATGCGTGCATTCATGCATTTGTATTGCATGCATTGGGCTCGGTACATCACGCTAACTGCATTTGTACTTCAATTCCAAATTGAATACGTGCATCAATCGATCGCATTTCACATGCCATGTTTAGGATTAAGCCGAGCCTATCTAATCGCATCCTGTATGTGTTGCATTAGTCAAATTGACATGAACTAGGATCACGCATATTTGCTAACTAGTTTATTGTTTTGACACGGAGTACGATGTAAGTATTTATGCTTTAGCATCCCGCATGCGTGTGAGTGTTGCCATGACAGTATGCTTGCCATGCGGCTAAATGCTTATGTGATAAAATTGTTTGAATGCCTGTGGGTGAAGGTTGGATTGTTTGAGTTGGAAAAACTCGTTGAAATCCGTGTTTTAGCCTACTTGCGAGTAGCAAATTCCAAAACGTTTTCCAAAATAAACGGATATGCAATGCTTATTTCCAAATTAGGCAATCTAGTCTATACTTGTTTGCTGCATGCATAACATAGTAATTCTAGGCTAATAACCGGAATAAGAACACATAACGTTTTCAAAAACGGATATCACGGTTAGTAGAGGCCGATCTTCGGATCGGGCGAGAGGGGGTGCTCATAGCTGACCTTCCCCGATCGTACCCAAGCTCTCGAGCCGAGACAACTCCGGTGATGACGGACATGTGGCCTTCGGCACCGAGTCAGGGTTTCCTAAATTCCCCCATTTTAAAATATTTAGGTGGCGACTCTGTATCTGGCAAAGCAGTCCATGTTTGGCACTTCTTTTCAAAAAATCTGTTTCTCAAAACGATTTGCCGGATTTAGACTCTTTGGTTCAAGATTAAGAACCGTGACACAAATCGAGTCCGAACTGTAGCAGCGAGGGCCCCCTTCGCGGGCGCGTCTACAATGAGGCTAAGGGCAATTTTTTATAACCCCCCAAAACCAGCTGGGAGTGCTGGTTATATAGACAAAAAGGGTGGAAAAGAGGGGGAAAAATGGGGGGGGAAACAATTCAAGTTTCCCCCCAAAAGGCCAAACCCTCGGACATAAGGCCTAGAGGAAAACAAAATTCACTTCTAGGACACACTTGGGGAGGGGGTTATGGATGGCTAGCTAAAAAGGGCAAAAAATTCATTTCACCAGCTAGGTGGCTGGCCTGCTAGATTTTCTGGCCGGCCTGCTACTTTCAGGACAAAAAAAATGGGCTACTGGAAACAAAAGTGTCCGGTGGGTTATTGGAAAGTCCAATGGTGGCCATTCAAGTGTCCAAATTGAAGCCCCGGAAGTTATCTTTCCAATGGCGCAAACCTTGCATTAAAATTCCTCCTGTGGAAAGAGTTATGCCAGTTTCCGTGAAGCCGCGCAGATTCGGTCCCAACCGGAGTGATGCCCTACTTCAATCAACTATATCTCCCCCGTCCAGAATTGGATTTAGGAGATTCTTGAGTGAAAAATGAAGCCCCGGAAGTATTATTTCCAATGGTGGTGGCCTCATAGCTTGATTCCAAGTGTGCAAATGAACAGGCCCGATTTGGCGAGGGCTGCTCGACTCTTTCTTAACGGTTCATGCCCATTTTCTCCCCCAACTGGATTTCTTCCCTCTTCTCCTCTTTTCTTCAACTTCAAACCCCTAAGAAAGGTGTTTTGAAAGATTTCATCTCTCTTTCATTCTTTTCCACTTTGTCCTTGCTCGGTTTACCGAAAAACGCAACATTTGACAAAATGCGAGCCTCGGAACATCGTAAAAACTTTATTTCAAAAACGTTTTGAAAGAGAGGGTTTTACGGCTAAAATATTTTGATCAAGATTGTTTTGGTCCAAAAAGGGATATGAAGTTGAGCTTTGACTCTCTCCTTGCTGAAGAAATTGAACCTTTGCCCTGCACATCTTCCAAAACCATCAGTCGCGTCCGAGTCTTAAAGGTGATCAAAAATGGGGTGTCTACATCCGCATTAGTAGTTTCGACACAATCTTAGGAATGGATTGGCTTGCTTCCAACCATGCCTCTATTGACTGTACAACCAAAAAGGTCTTTCTTCGGTTACCTGACCAACGCAAGCTGGTCTTTGAAGGAACTAGAGTTTTTACCACTCCGTATTTGATATCCTCCGTGATAGCCCAATGACTTTTATGAAAAGGTTGTGGCGGTTGTATTTGTTATGTGGTCGACATTAAATAAATGGACCTAACACTTGATTCAATAGCTGTCGTTCGAGAATTTCCTGACATTTTTCCTGAAGACTTACCTAGTTCTTTAGTTGATCGAGAAGTCAAATTCACCATTAAAACTCAACCCAGTATACAATCGATCTCCAAAACCCCTTACCGGATGTCAATGACGGAATTGAAAGAACTGAAGAACCAACTCCAGGAATTACTAGACAAAGGTTTCATTCAACCAAGTACCTCACCTTGGAGAGCTCCAGTACTGTTCGTGAAGAAGAAAGACGGTACCATGAGATTGTGTATAGATTATCGAGAATTAAACAAGGTCACCATCAAGAATTGGTACCCCCTACCACGAATCAATGACTTGTTTAATCAACTTCAAGACGCCCAGGTATTCTCGAAAATTGCCTTGCGTTCTGGCTACCGTTAACTAAAATTTAAAACGGAAAGCATCGAGAAGACTGCCTTCAGAACATGTTACAGGCACTATGGGTTTATTTTCATGCCATTTGGCATCACAAATGCTCCAGCGGCCTTCATGGACCTCATCAACTAAGTGTTCAAACCCTATCTTGATAAGTATGTCATCGTCTTCATTGACGACATTCTCATACACTCCAAGTCACCCATGGAGCATAAGCAACACTTGCGAACAGTTCTGCAAACACTACGTGATCACAAACTTTATGCCAAATTAGAGAAATATGAATTCTGGATCACTAGTGTACACTTTCTCGGTTACATCATTAACAAGGATGACATTTCAGTTAACCCTCAAAAAGTTACAGTAATCGTCGATTGGCCATGACTTGCTAACGTATCTTAAATTCGAAGCTTCTTGGGTCTAGCCGGCTATTACCGGAGCTTCATTCAAAATTTCTTAAAGATAGCATCACCCTTGACTCAGCTAACTTAGAAGAACACACCCTTAAATGGACTAACAAACAGGAACGTTGTTTCCAAGAGTTAAAAAATAGACTTGTAACAGCTCCTATACTAGCACTCCCTACGGGAACGAATGGGTTCGTAATTTATAGCGATGCCTCGTACACTAGTTTAAGTTGCGTTCTTATGCAAAATGGAAACATCATTGCGTATGCCTCGCGTCAATTAAAAACTCACGAAAAGAACTACCCAACCCACTGTACCTTGCTTTTCGTGCTCCTCTCGGATACGATTAGCCCTACAGTTCGGACTCTTGTGGTTCTGAATCTAATTTCACAAGTGCAATGTGAAATAGATAAACACAAATGAGTCCAAATCTGGCAAATCTTTTGAAAAATCGATTTTGCATCAAAATGTCAACAATGGACTACTTTGCCAAATTTCAAAATCGCCACCTAACTATTTTCAAGAAATTTAGGAAACCCGTGACTCATGCCAAAGGCCACTTATCCGTCATCACCAAAGTGTCTCAACTTGAAAACTTAGGTATGAGAGTGAAAGATCATGAATTGAGCACCCCACTCACTCGATCAAAAATCGGCCTCTACTAATCATGATATGATTTTTAGTAACAGTATATACTCTTGTTCCGATTATTATGCTATATTTACTATGGTGATGCACACAAGTATAGATTATTTCACAAATTTTGAAACGCTTTGATTTCATGTTAGTTTTTTTAAAAAGTGTTTTGAATATGTGCTTCTCGAAAAAGTGAGCTCATATTTACATTAATCAAATCATCCCAATTTAAGAAAATTAGCCTTCATCCACAAGCATTCAAGAGATAGATCAAATAAGCATTTAGCCTCATGGAAAACAAGCTCGATATGACAACACTCACACTCCTGCAATATGCTAAAGCAATGAATGCTCACCTAGTACTCAACTGCGGCAAGCCAAAAGAAATAAAATAATTAGAAAAATGCATGCTCTACTATACAAGATGACTAATGTAACACATATAACATGTAATTAATAGGCTCGGCTACTAGTATGGCGTGTGAGTCAATTTGATAGCATGCGGTTAAGCACGTATTCGAGTAAGAATTTGAATTTTGGCATTGATTAGTATGATCAGCCGAACCCCTATGTATGCAAGACGAATGGGTGCAAGTCATGAAAAATGCTAAAAGAAAATATGATGCTTTATGCTATCCGTCATAAGCGAGTAAATCAAAGGAAGAAAGAAATAGGGGTTGAAAGAGATATACGATATTACAATTTTGCCCTCGCACGGGAGGGTCCGAATAAATGTCCTAGTTAATTACCAAATTAACTAACTATTACATTACTAAGGAAATAAATTAACTACACTAGCTAATTATTACAAATTAAGATTAAACTAACTAATTAATTACAACATAGAATCAATTAACTAAGTTATTACAAGTTTAAGGGAATTAACTAATTAATTAAAATCGAGCGGGGGTCAAGGAATCACACAAGGCAATGCGAACATCCTTCCGGAAACCCCTCTGTTTTGCTACTAGAACTATTCTGTCTGTAGAAAATACTTCTACTTTTGCCTCTTCTTCTGCTCTATTTCGCAGGAAAATGACACTGCCTGGCTGAAAAGAGGTGGTCGGTCGGCCAAAAAAAATGGTCGGTCGGATTCAAATGGTGGCCGGTCTGCCGGCCACTATTGCTGATACTGCCCTTCTGCAACAAAAAAAGGAACATAACAGAAACATAGTGTTTCCAGGGGATGTTTATCCTCTCTACCTCTCCTTTTCATAAAATTGATCAAATGAGGGATAAAATCGATTCACAAATCATCAATGGTTGCAAAGTTGTTGCATGATGATCCATGGCTCGATTGGACAAAGGGTCAATAAATGAAACCAAAAAGATCAACAAAACAAACCCCTCCCTGTCATGGAATTGATCAAGGGAGGTGGTTGACATTGATTCTTGAGCCATTATCATCACTAAAAGTATGAAATAACTCAAGACTCAATAGGTTAAATTAACGTCCGATTGAACCCGACTTGATTTTATTATCATGTACCATTTTAGTCCAATTTTATTGCCTTTTTTACTTACCCATCCATTCATTAGTCATTTAGTCCAAGAATGAGAATTAAGTCCACTAAATGGAGAGAAGTGTCAAACAAGAAGTTGTTTGGGCATGAAAGAGATGTAATGCCTTGGTAATGAACCTCCAAAGAGATTAAACCATTGAGTATGGAAGGATCTCTTTCTCAAGCTTAAACAACACTCGTTTGAACCAACTCCCAAAAGAATAAAAAATAAAAAAATAAAAAAAAAACAAGAAAGGATGGAGAGTGCAGAGGTGATTACGTATGAACACAAATATGAAAAGCACAAAATAAATGCTATCAACTCAAATAGGTTAGTGTCTAAGGCCTAAACCACTAAACCTATGAGGACAACTACACTAGAAGCATACTATACAAAGCATGAATGAAGTAAATTCACCAAAACAGTCCTAAAAATAGCTAAAATACTGCTGAAATTATCATGGAAAAGCCAGAAAAAAAGTAAGCTAAAACAATGGAGAATTAAAGCTAGTAAATAAGCTTAAGGAGGGGTGGCTAACCCGTCCACTTTTGGGACTTCAAAATCACATTTTTAGCCTCTGAAAAACAGTGGTAAAAAGTTGAGAAAAAAGTGGGAAACACAAGGGCAAAAGCTTAGAGAACAAGGTCCAAAAAAAAGTGGTTAACCCCTCCACCTTTGATTTCTTTAAGTCACAAGTTTCAACCCATAAAAACAGTTTAAAAACAATACAAAAACAGCAAGAAAAGAGAAGAAAGAAGTAGTGTAGAGATGCCCAAAATTATACCTCTTGAAGAGAGGTAACTCCTTTGCTCACAAACCAACAAGTTCTCACTTTCAAGGACTGAGATTTGAGCTCAAGAACCTCAGCAAGAGGAACAAAATTTTTGGTTTAAGAAGTGTAGAAAGAGAGTGTGTAGGTTGCAAGATAGATATATATATATATATAGAGAGAGAGTGCTATGCAAGTTTTGGTCCTTTAATAATTTTTTCTAACCTAAAACCAAGAGGGAAGGTCCTCTATATATAGAAACACATGTTCTATCTCGGAAGTATCAGTATAGAGACAACTGATCCAATGCAAGCACCAGTGGGGACAGCTGGCACAGCTGGCAACAAAATATCTGTTCTACCGGAACAACTGGCTGGTCGGCCACTTATTTCTGGCCAGCCGGCCACTAGTTGGCCTGCAAGCCTCTGAGTGGTCAGGCTTGGAAAAATACTATTTTGGTCCAAGAGTGGTGCAAGGTTTGTAGGCTTCTGCGGCTCAAAACCGAGGCTTCCGGCTGAGGAAATCGAGCTTTTGTACAGCGTATCTTTTCATCATCGAGTGATCAACCAAAGATGCCCAAGTCTTAAGGGCGGTCAAAAATAGGGTGTCTACACCCACGATTTAGAATTGACCGCAGTAATCTTTGCCCTCAAAATTTAGTTATCTCTACAGAACAACCTGTGAAATTTACACAGATCACAAGAGTCTTAAATATCTGTTTCCACAGAAAGAACTGAATATGGGGCAACGACGATGGCTAAAATTTATGAAGGACTACGATGTAGAGATTCATCACCATCCAGGCAAAACTAACGTGGTAGCAGACGCATTGAGCCAAAAAATGACCAAAAGTTTGGCGTGTACCCTTGTTCCCCGCAAGATCAGTGGACTGCTCGCCAACATAATCGTGGAACCCACGTTGATTGAAGAAATTAGAACACGCCAATGTGAAGATAGACTGTTGAAGAAAAAATACAAAAAGCAAAGAAGTACGCCCGATCCTGACTTCACTATAAGCAATGTGATGCTAAAATTTCAAAGACGAATTTACATACCTGACATTCTAGAGCTCAAGAAGAAGATATTGATGGAAGCTCATAGCTTAAGGTTTACAGTCCACCCTAGCAATACAAAGACGTACCACGATCTAAAGGAACACTACTGGTGGACAAGAATGAAAAGAGGCATAGATAGCCACGTCTCTAAGTGCCTGCATTGTCAACGTGTTAAAGCAAAACATCAAAGACCTGCGGGAATATTGCAACCACTCCCTATTCCTGAATGGAAATAGGAGCACACTACGATGGACTTCGTGGTTGGAATGGGAGCACATTACGATGGAATTTACCTATAACAATAGTGTAGACCCAACTTCCTTCGGGCGTCCCCCTTTTGGAGAGGGCGCGAATTTGGTCTTACTACAGTTTGGACTCATGTCATGGTTATGAATCTAATCTCACAAAGTGTAATGTGAGACTAATAAACACCAAAGAGTCTAAATCGGGCAAATCGTTTTGAAAAATCCATTTTGAATAAAAAAAAAAGCCCCAAACATGGACTGCTTTGCCAGATTACGGAGTCGCCACCTAAATATTTTGTTTTCGAAAATTTAGGAAACCTTGACTCGTGCCAAAGGCCACATGTCCGTCATCACCAAAGTTGCCTCGGCTTGGGAACTTGGGTACGAGACAGGAAGGTCCTGAAATGAGCACCCCTGCTCGCCCGATCAAAGGATCGGCCTCTACTAAGCATGATATGTTGTTTTAAAAACCTCATGTGTTCTTATTCGGTTATTAGCTAGCTTTACTATGTAATGCCCACAGCATACAAGTATAGACTCAACCGCAAGAATTGGAACAAAACAACTCATGTTTGTTTTTGAAAATGCTACTCACAAGTAGGCTAAAGTGCGGATTTGGCCCCCTCAAAGTGGGCTTTAAAACATGATTTCACCACTTCGCAAAGTGAGCTTAAAACTCACAATCAATGAGTTGTTCCAATTCAGGCAATCAAGCCTTCACCCACATGCATTCAAGCAGTTATAACAATTAAGCAAATAGCCTCATGGAAAGCATGCGATCATGGCAACACTAACACTCATGCAAGCATGCTAAAGCGTAAACACTTACAGTGCACTCCGAACCAAAACAAAAAACTAGTTAGAAACAATGCACGATCCTAACTATGTTAAGATGCCTAATGCAACGTATGCAATAATACAACTAAATAGGCTCATCTACCTAAGATGGCATATGAATGCGACAATTTGATACACGTATTCAAATAGGTATTGAAATACAATGCAGTTTGAATGATGCGCCGAGCCCGGCGCATGCAAAACAAGTGAATGATGCACGCATGCAAAGCATAAGGTATGCTAATTGAAAATGACTGTAAACTAACCATCGTAAGCGGTTAAATAAAAGGGAGAAAGAAGTAGGGTTGGAAGACAAACACACAGACACGGACGCTTATTACAACATTGCGCCCTCTCGAAGGAGGGTCCGAATAAATAAGCTAAGCTATGCTAAGCTAAGCTAAGCTAAGCTAAGCTAATTATTACAAACCAACTAATTAACTAACTATTCAAGCTAATTAAATATTACAAACAGAATTGAAATAACTAGCTATGCTAAGCTAATTAAAATATTACAACACAGATTAAACTGATTAACTACAACACATGTAATTAACTACAACTAGCTAGTAAAGCGGTAAAATGGCCTCGCAGGCGAGGGAGGCATGTATGCTCGGTTGGCTTCGCCCCGAAAATCCACTTCCTTGCCTCTCAATGCCTCTGTTTGCACATCTTTGGACCTTTGAAAATTGTGCCAACCTTCAGATTGCTTCTGTTTGATCTCAAGAATATACTAATGGTCGATTGGCTATGATTGGTGGCCATCGGCCAACACTAGTGGCCGGTCAGCTGGCTTTGGTGGCCGGTTGGCTAGGACATGTGGCCGGTCGGCCACTGCTTCCCTGAAATTCCTTCGTTTGCTGCAACAGAGAGCAAATAGAGGCATGTCAGTGTATTTGCAAGGAAATGTGTGTACTGCCATACTCCTTATCATGTCTCAAGCTCAAAGGGGTGCAGCGCTCGGCTTTCAAGACACCAACCAAGCATCTCAATGCATGATGGCCCAAAAAACAAGCTTACACAAGCTTAGTGAATGCACACAGGAGACTCAAAGTGCCTCCGCCCTATTATGCATGATCAAGGGTGGATAGTGACCAAGAAATGCAACACGTTTCGTCACTTTAAGTATGAAATATCCCACATTTTAGCTTACCAATTAGTCCATTAACCGGTTAAGTCCAATTGTGAAAAGTCCTCTAGTTTGAAAGATGGCCCAAGCTTCGAGTGCCTTGAGCATGAAGGAGGTATCATGCTGTTGGTTAGTAGAAATCCTCAAGGAAGGATTAAAACCATTAGGCATGAATGCCTCAAGTTCATGCTCAAGCCAACAAGAGGCTTAAGACCTCTTTCAAGGCGAATGAAAGATTGGAACAATGGAGTGCAATGACACAATTTTCAACACTGAAATAATCATGCTAAATGACTCAAAAACAATGCAAACAACTCATGTAATGCATAGTTAAAGGCTTAACTCATTAAGCTAATGAAAGGGGTTGTGCCACAACCTTACAATACAAACCTCAAAGGGCCAAACCAACTCAAAACAGAGCTAAAGCATGCTAAAACAAAGGCCAAATCATGCTGAGATTAAGACTTAAAAAGGAAGAAAATCATGCATGCAAATTGGCTAACAAGCAAGACATAAGGCACAACTCTCAAAAGCATTTAAAGAGTGATATATGTGAGAGTATGACAGCGGAATATGCTCTAAAATCACATGCCAAATGATGCCATGCCATGCAAATGACTCAAATAAAGCATGCTAAGAGCCTCAAATCACAAAGCTAGTCAAGGGGCCTTGCACTATAGCTATACAAAGCAAAGCACATGTGATCAAAACCACTTGGAACATAGTTAAAGCATGTCAAAGCAAGGCCAAAAACATGCTGGAGGGGAGCCAACACATGTTAGAACGATAGGCTAAATCACCAAGCACACTAGGCTAGTGAACAAGATTGCACTATAAATGTAAGAAACAAACAAGAGATGTTCCAACCAGCCAAAAACAAAGTTATAACATGTTAAAATATGGCAAAAAACATGCTTGAACTAAGCTAACATAAGCCATAAAAAGATGCTACTTTGTAATGCTAACAAGGCATGGCATAGAGAGACATGAAGGGGAGGCCATCCCCTCCCATTTTGGACCTCAAAACAAACTTTCTACCGCTGAAATTTCCCTGGAATTCAGTGGTCAAAAGGTCAAAACAAGATTGTTTGAAGGGCTTTAAAAGATGGCTCAAAGCTTAGCAAATAAGCCACAAAAAATGGGGGAACACCCCTAAACTCAAAAGGGCCTCAAACTACCATTTTTAACACTTAAAAATAGAGGGTTTTGTAATTAACAATTAGGCCAAAATAGCATGCAAAGGTGGCCCAAACTAGTGTACAAAAAACAAGCTTAAGAGGGGTAAATGCTTACCCTTGAAGCACAACAGCTAAACAAGCAACTTCTGAGCCAAAACTAGCTTTTTGGGTCCAAACAAAACCTTCAAGAACCTTAGCTCCAAGGTGGTGGTGTTTGGCTAAGGGTTTCTTTGCAAATATGTGAAGAAAGCTCTCTTCTAAGCACAATATAGCACAATATAAAGAGAGAGAGAAAGAGAGAGAATTCTAGAGAGAGAGATTTCAGCTCTGAAATTTTTTGTAACCCCCAAAATGGGGGAGAGGCCTCCCCTTATAAAGACAATGCAAGCGAAAGCTTACTTGAATCCATCCATACACGTGTATAGTGGAGGCTTCCAACGTTCAACACATGGCACAGCTAGCACACAAAATATCTGAAAAAGCAAAAAAATGGCCGCCGGCCATTATTAGTGGCCGACTTGCCATTAATGAGGCTGACCGGCCATCAGTGTAGCCGACCGGCCACCACTAATGGCCGATGGAAACAATCCCTGGCCGATGAGTTATAAGGCTGGCCGATAGGTCACCCTCTTCCCCAGAAGCAAAGCTACAAGCCCTTAGTCCACAACCAAGCACAAAACAGACAAGTTGAGAGGTCCGATCCGAAGGCAAGGCACTCCGCCAAGAACTTCAGGCGCTCAAAACAAATACAAACATGGATGATCATCGAGTGTTCAAACGATGACGTCCAAGTCTTGAGCACGGTCAAAAATGGGGTGTCTACAAATAGCTACCAAGCAAGCATCAGAATGGCACTGTACGAAGCATTGTATGGAAGAAGATGTTGGTCACCTTTGTGTTGGACAGAAGTCAGAGACAGGAAACTGTTAGGCCCTAAAATCATGCAAATGACGAGTGATAATATTCAACTCATCCAATAACATATTCACACTGCTTAAAGTTGCCAGAAAAGCTATGCGAATACGCGTAGACGAGATTTGGAATTTCAGGTAGGAGAGTACTTTTTCTTAAAAGTCTCACTAACAAGGGAAGTCATTCGATTTGGAAAATGACGAAAGTTGAACCTGCATTACGTCGGACCATTTGAAATACTAGAAAGGATTGGCCCTGTAGCATATTACCTTGCACTACCACCTGAACAATCCAATGCCCATAATGTGTTCCGCGTTTCGATGCTTCGACGATATCTTCAAGATCCAGAGCGTGTTGTCGATTATGAGAGCCTCAAAGTTCAAGAAAATCTCTCTTATGAAGAACAACCAATGCAAATTCTCAATCGTCGTGATCAAGTTCTCCGAAACAAGACTATATCCATTGTAAAAGTCTTGTGGAAGAATCATTGAATCGAAGAAGCGACATGGGAAACTAAAAGTCAAATGCAGGTCAAATACCCACATCTCTTCAAAAACCAAGGTACGCGAAGGTTGAGGGCAAACTTCTATTTGGAGGGAGAGAAATGTGACACCCCAATTATTTAATTAATTTAATAAAAATAAATAAATAAAAGAATAAAATAAAAATAAATTAAATAAAATATTTGATTTTATAATTATACTCGCTAAAATGTAATCTAATTTTAGAAGCATTGTTACTAGAAAAACATAACAATGTGGTTAATATATTGCTTGGGACCAAATCAAAACAACCATGAAATTATCAAAATGTTTGGGGTCATGATGAAATTAAGGGAAAGGTAAGCCCAATTTTGGCATTCCCAACGTAAGCCACCTGTAGGAGAATTAATGCATGGATGGTGAATCACCTTAGTGCTTAAATGATGAATCACCTCATTGGGATTAAGTATAAAAGGGGGGGATCAGAGTAGTAACTAGGCAGTAGAAGGAAAAAAAAACAATAACAACAATATGCTAGTAAGCCAGCGCGGAGAAGAGTCGCGGAAATCAGAGAAAACAGGAAAAAAATAGTAGGGTTCAAAATTAAGATGAGTTATATTATGCCTTGAGTAGCCATAAATTGTTTTATTATTTTTATGAATTATCTTATGCCAATCATGTTTTTATTAATTTTATGAGCCCTGTTTATTTAAAATTAAACCCATAGATATGTTTGTTTAAATTTTGGAATTTATTTGGCAATGAGTATTTAAACATATATTTTTATAAATACCACCACGGAGGTCCCATGCCTTGGGGGACTTAAATAACCATTGGCCCTCTGATTAGTCACGTTGTGACCCTCTATCTATCATAGATCCATTGACCATCTGTTCTATTCTGTTCTGTACCATAGTTATGATTATTTTGCATATACGATTTTTGTATTATATGTCTATTATTTAAAATAATTTCTTCAAACCAAACTATTCATTGTGTAGCCTAAATTATTATCCATGGTGATTTGTATATCCTTATGCTCTTAGTATAATATTCATCACTCTGTCGTGTACTTATAGCTATTAAAGCTCCTTTCAGGTGAAGAAACTTAAAGAAGAATGGTTTTATCCCATTAATCAGGACCCAGATTTGAGATGAACACCATGTTTATTTTTTTCTTTTTTTTATGTTTACTTGCAATTATTATCTAACTTATGTTATATAAATAATAAATCTCATGTACGCTTCAGATATTTATCTATATCTTTTATTTTATTCTGCTACATTATTTAATTTAATTAGTCTTGGAAATTTTAGAAATTAACTAGTTGCGAATCCTGCCCTAGGCACTGGGGTGGATTGTGACAACATACATAGTGGATAATTTAAGCCTTTCTTGGCTCCAAATAAAATAAATCACTAGTCTCATCCTTCCTTGCTCGCAAGCGCCAAGGGCGATTGATCGTGTAAATTAGCTAATCTTGCGTACTAACATCATCATCTGCTAATCATTATGCCACATACCATAATTGCATCAATATCTCATAATATCAAAATAAGCAATCAATCAACAACCACAATTTGCGCAATTCTAGATTCCAAACATATGCCATATCAACATCTCTTACGATAAGCATATACAATAGATTCCACCAGGTGTACCTCACATAAAGTGGTTCAAGATCACCATATCTTTGCGCAACTACCTCTCTAAAGATATTTCGGTAACCAATTTGTATTCATCCAAGGTGCACCAAACTAGCGCATTGAATCTTACAAGGGGCAAATTTATACACTATCAGTAGAGTATCATATCCACAGTCTAATGAGCAAGGTCAATGCCTAAACTATTTAGTTAACCATCTACAAAAGATAACACTCATCATGTTGAATACGCCCATATAACGTACTTCTAGCTCCCATAACAAAAAGTCAAGGAATATAGGTCATTTGTTTGTCTCTTAGACAATCTAAGGACTCACTCAATAGCCGAGGTTCTAGCTTATACCGACAAGTAAGTCAATAGGTTTGCAATTTTGCATCTAGAATCATTATAGGGTATTCCTTATGTAAGTCATCAAAGACAAACCGCAAATTCTCTTAAAAAAATCCCTAAGGATAATACATCCAAGCATATAAATTGCATCATTCATGTCCATCATGACTAAAATAGAGGACTACCAATCTTAGATGGAGACAACCTTATAAATTCCGAGCTCATAATGACTAAATAAGGAAAATTTTCTTTTAGACCATTGATGTGATATCCCTGTTCCGTAATATGTTAATTGGTCCTTAACATGAATGTGATTATGTATTTAATATGATTTTGTGTGCCATTATGTGAAAATATGTGGTTTTGAATTTCTATCTGTTCACCGTAGGAATATCTGTTTGATTATCTGCTTTGGAAATTAAATTGAAGGCCTTATCGACCACGGAACCCGAAATTGATTACACCATTGTGATTAGCGTAATTTTTAGAGCTTATGGTGAAATTTAATTGAAAATTGATTCGGATCAAATTAATTGGATTAATTTATTGAATTAGTGCCCAATTATTTATTATTATTAAATTAGTGCTAGTGAGAACTTATGTAAAGAGGCACTATTCACTTAATTGATACACTTGAGCTCAAAAATCTGATTTTGTGCCTTGAGAGAGAGAAAGAGCAAGAGCCAGCTATAGAGAGAGAAAAGGGATAGAATTGTGTAATCTTGGCTCAAGGCTTGGGAATTTGAAGATTGAACTCAAGAATTGGCTAGAGTTTGGGGGTTTTAAGGTCCTACGTAAGTGTATTCATGAATTTTAAGTTATCATCTTGTGAATCCAAGTTTGATTAATGGTCAAGAACATGAGTTTAATTGATTCTGAGGAAATTGAGTTGATTTTTTTGTATTTGAAGTCATTAGAGGCATGCATGTAGGAAATTGCTATAAATTTCCATGTTTAAGCGTAAATTGTGTAATCCATGATGAATCTTGTTTGAAATCCATGTGTTTGATCATCTCTTCACAAATTAAATTGAGAATAATGAATATCTCTCACATGCAAGTGTAGATCATGGAGGTATGAGCTTTGCATGTTTGAATTTGATGTGTTGGTGATGAGTTTAGGTTAATTTGAGGCATGTATGTGAGAAATTCATGGAATTAAGCTTCATAATGTTGAAATTTAGTGTTTATACCATGCTAGTATATATATATGTGAAGTTTGAGCTAAAATCATGCATTTGGAACCTTTGAACATCAAGTTGAAGCTCAAGAATATGTTTTAGAAAACCCAGAATTTTTTATGTCCGCTCGAGCGGGGGAAGATACGCTCAAGCGGGAAATTCGTGCTCCCAGTATTTTTGCAGACATGGATGTCCGCTCGAGTAGGGAACCATGTAGAGAGGCCTTCCGCTCGAGCGCCAGAGTGCACGATCGAGCGTAAATTCGACATAACCAGTACTTTTGCAGGCCTCAAGGGTCCGCTTGAGGGGAAGTCCACGCTCGAGCAGGGACCCTGCTTTCTGAAATTTTGAAAAGATATCCTGTGTTTCGTTTTTTGTTCTCTTTCACTTCTAAGTACTCTTAGGCATGCATTGAGCATTGTAATTGAGTTAAAGAGATAAGAATGAAGCGTAAAGAGGAAAATGTGAATTTAGAACGGATCGAATTGTTTATGACCCTTTTGTGTTCAAGGAATGTGTAGGGTCGAGCTCCAGGGCAAACCAACCAACCGATCACTGTGAGTAATATCGATATTTTGAAGTCGTCATTTGTCCAATTGCTTATTTCCTTATAAGCCTTATAAGTTTGCTAGTTTGAATTAAAGACAAAAGTTTGACATGAATGAATGGGCCAGAGGCCAGTTTGACATGAATGAATGGGCCAGAGGCCAGTTTGACATCATTGATTGGGCTAGAGGCCAGTTTGACATGAATAAATGGGCCAGAGGCCAGTTTGACATTGATGAAAGTTGAATGGGCCAAAGGCCAGTTTGACATGAAAATCTGAATGGGCCAAAGGCCAGTTTGACAAATGGAAGATAAATGGCCCAAAGGCCAGTATGTTTGGAACCACAGTCACTTGACTTAAATTGTGTATATATATGTTAAATAGAAATATGAATTGGGCCTAAGGCCGTTTGAAGCATGTTGTTCTACATACCATTTGTATAACTCCTTTATTTGATATTATTTACTGGGCTATCGCTCACGCTCATTCATGTGTTTGTAGGTGAGCCAAGAGAAGTCCAAACCCAGCCCCAGTGAAGTATGTGTGGAACATCAAAGGTTTTGAAGAGTCAGCCCTTGCATCTCACGCACGAGACTCGTCTTCGCCTTTTTGTCATTTTTTTTATGTTGTCATGTTGGCGAAGTCTTTGAACATGTCTGTATATAGTTTTCGTGGGTTGACGTAGTTTTGGATGATCCTGTCTGTACAGAATTTTTATGGTGTTGTACCTCTGTTGTGAGTTATTAATGTACATATGTATGGTTTGTTATGATGTGCCATGTAAGCACAGCTCTATGGACAAAGTTTTAAATTGCTTCCATTTGGCCCCCGTTAACTCTGTTAAAATACGTCTGGTTTGGTTTGAAGCCATAAGTAATCTCATGATTACTGGCCGATTATGTCCTTAAGCCACGGGGATGGGTTCGGGTCATGACAATTGATCATGCCTTAGTGGTCTTCATAGATCATCGTTGGCCCATCATAACTCGATGGAATCTAAGAACCATTAATTAGATAACTGCTTTAGGTCATCGAAGATTTATTGGAACTAGCAATCTTTTGCACTCCTAACCTTTTGCCATAAAAGCAAAAGGTAAATCCCTATTGATCTACTTATGCAATTCTCCAATGAGAAGTTGGGTCACAATGTCCACAAAGTAAAGTTCTGAACTCATATCAATCATAGCCTAAGTTGAAGTAAACCTCACTCCCCAAGAGGAAGTCTGTAACAACCCCGACCCATGATTAGCGCTAATTCATGTTTAAGTATGCCAAATAAGTAATTAAGAAGGAATCCTGAGTTAATTATATGTGCATTGCATCATTTTGTGTTTATATCTGTTTGACGTAGAAAGATCTGTTCATGTTTTAGTTTCGATTTGCAAATTGAAGGCCTTATTGGCATCCAATTCAGAAATTGACTTGATTTATATGTCAATTGGAATTCATAGAATTTTATGGTAAGTTTAATTAAAATTTGATTTGGAACGATTAAATTAAATTAAATTAATGTCCACTTAATTAACCTTAATTAATTACACTTTTATCCAAGCCTATCTAAGGCCCACTTGACTTCACTAGTTTATTTTTTTACTCTCATTATCTCAAATTGATGCCCAAGAACGTGAGGGAGAGAGAGAGAGAGAGAGGGAAGGAAGGAAATTAAACTCAAACCAAGGGATTGCTAGGAATTGTTGACATTTGAAGAAGATTTGAGAGTTTCAACTTCAACTCGTGTGAATTCAAGTCTCTAGGTAAGGAATCAAGCTCTTAATTGTGTAATTGATCTAGACTCTACAAGACTTCAAGTGAATTAGGTGAATTCATGAAGGAATTGCACTAGAATTGAGCCATACCATTCATGCATGTTCTTTTCTTCACAAATTGGGCATGATTTCAAAGAATTCTTTCATGCATATGTTCATCTCACCTATGTTTTGAGAATTCATCATGTTTTACATCCTCGCATTCCATTTGATCATGATTTGGACACTTGAAACTTAAATCATTTCAAGCATGTCATGTTTTTGGAACATCCATAAAGTTTAAGTTGAAGTTGTGAACAATTGACATGCTTTTGGGCCTTGATTTCATGAAATGATCTTTAAATCATGATGTTTTGTGAGTTTCTAAATGTTTTCCAAAATTTTGGCCCAAGAGGATAAGTTTTGGAGTGTTGAATTCATGTTTTGAACTTTGGGAGAAAATCTGGAAAACCCAGAATTTTGCTTCCACGCTCGAGCACCTTTATTTTTACACTTCCGCTCGAGCGACAAAAGGTTGGCTTGAGCGTAAATTGCATGCTCTCAGAAATTTACGTGTCTAGAAGCACGCTCGAGCGACAAGACTTGCGCTCGAGCGAAGACCTGTATCTCACGCTCGAGCGGCCGTCAAGCGACCGTCGAACGAAAATTTCACTCAACCAGAACTTTTTCACATTTTGCAGACCGCTCAAGCGAAGGAGTGTGCGCTCGAGCAACCACTCACATTCTGTATGTTCGCTCGAGCGAAGAAAGTTACGCTCGAGCGAGACCTCTGTTTTCAGCAAGTTTTGAAAAACATATCAAGTACAATTTGCAACCTTATTCCATCCTAGGCATTCCTAGGCCATGATTAAGACATCATAATGGGGTTAAAGGCTAGAAACACACTAAGCACAAATAGAATAAGCTATGTTCAATCCAAGCGTGTGTATTCAATGTATGTATCTATCATGTTATGTTGGTCACGCACCTCAAGATAAGTGATTTACTTACTCTACTCATCTATTTGGAGCCACCAGTTATCTGTGAGTAATAACTCTGTAAAGTTATGTTTGACTTTAATTATTTTCTGATGATATGAAATGAAAGGTTTTCTGAAATGCTATGTTTTGTATGAATGAATGATTGTCTAATTTTCTTTAAAACGTAATTGTGGTATCCTTAGCAGAGGCCCTCACCCAGAGGACATAATATTGTGGCTTATGGTCATGAGGCCCTAGCCCGGGGGATAATACCGTGGCCCAGGCCCTCGCCCGGGGGAAACAATATCGTGGCCGATGTATGAGATATGTTACCCAGTACCGGAGGTTCCTTTATAGAACTTGATATGCTTGACCAAAGAGACATGTTTATGTTAATGGATGTGTCACACATGATTTGAATATGGATAAGATTATGATTCTGTTTCCGTTATCTGAATATGACTCTGATTTGCTATGAGATTTGAAATCTGTTCTAGACATCATTCATTAAAATCTTTACTCTATTATTATTCACTAGGCTTCAGTTCACTATTTATATTATGTATGTAGGTGAGCAGGCACGTGACCAGGCCCAGAGTTAACGGCCTTTGTTTCAGTTTTTGTCAGCCAACCTTTGTGCCTCCTGAGGAGGTTCTAAGTAAAGTCAAGTTTGTGGCTGTTTTTGTAATCATATCAGACTTTGTTTGTTTTGTGGAGTTTTGGACAAGATGCCTGGTATTACACTTCTAGGAGTGATATGTAAATGTTATATCTTTTGACATCACTTGTAAGTTTATAAAAGTTTTAAATTATGCATCTTATGTATGTCTTCACAGCTCAATGGGCTACATATATTTTGTGTATTTGCTTCCGCAGCCCCTAACTATATGTTAATTTGTTAAGAGGCCTTTGGTAATCCAAGGATTACTGGCCGGTTACGATATTAAACCTATTAGGGCGGGTTTGGGTCGTGATAAAGTCTTTTCATAGTGTAACAACCCGACCCTTTCATCTGCTTTGATTTCCTCATTGTATGTGTGATTATATATGTGCTTACGTGTTTGATGTGAAATTTCATGTTTTAATGTGTGAATTACATGTTTATAAATTTGTATCTGTCGGTTATGCGAAAATCTGTTGAAATTACGTCCTTTAGATTGAAAATTGAAAGCCTTAGAGGCGCAATAAGCCAAAACTGACCACATAGATATGATTAGCATGATTTTTAGACTCTAATATGAATTTCAGTAAAATTTTGATTCGGAACGAATTATCTTGTGTGATTTCGGCTCATACTCTGAAATTGACGGCTTAAATAGGTTCAGAAACCAAAATGGTGTACCTGGATAGGTTAATTGAAATTTTTTGGATCATTTGGGAAGTTTAATTAAAAATTTATTTCGTCTGATTTGTTAAGGTGTGTATGAGCCACCTTTAAGTGTATATATATATACATAGATAGATAAGTGATATAAGCCATTTGATCTTATCTTTATCTTGATTTGAAACACAAAAATCTGAGAAAAGAGAGAGAGAGAGAGAGAGAGAGAGTTCTAGAACGAGAAAAGAGAGAGGAAGAGCTCAAGGAGAAGAAGGAAGAGAGAAGAAAAGAGGAAAAATGAAGAGGGAACTTGAAGAGAACATTGAAGTTAGCTAATCTATAACAAATTAGCCAACTAAGGTAAGCATCTTTCTTTAATTTTATGAATACAAGTTGTATTCCTCATGAGATCATATAATCTAGGTTGAAGTAAGAAGTTGAATAGTGTAAATTGGTGTAAATTGAAGTAAGAATCCTAAAGGAAAAGATTAGCTGTTTTTATCATTTTGAGTATATGAAATTGAACTTGGATTCCTTATACTTGTTAGATTTGAGAGTTAATTCTCTTATATTTGCTTATCTTGAAGTTAATTGTGAGAAGTTAAGCCTTACTCTTTGTATGGTTTGAACTCATAAAATTATATATGAAATGAAGATCTATGTGAATTTGGAAGAAAAAGTTTTGAAAAAGTTCGAAAAAGAACTAAAAAAGAATTTTGATCTTTCTTGCTTGAAGATTTATTGTATTTTTGATGTTTTGATTTAGAAAACAATCATAATCTCATGTTTTCTATTAGTTTTACATGTTTTTGAGGGAATTGAGTTGAAACTTAGCTTAGAAAATGGAAGAACAAGTGTTAGGACCAACAGATATTTTCGTCAGCAGAATTTTTCCCAAAGCTGTATGTGCGGTGGGGCTTCCCGCACATGCGGAAGCCTGTTTCCAGCAACATTTTGTATTCTAAAATAATTGCACATGCCCCCGCACGTGCCATGGCTCTTCTGCAGGTGCGGTTTTGGTCCCGCACGTACGAAACTCTCATGTTTCAACTCAACTTCGAATAGGCATATCTCTCTCATCCGGACTCCATTTTAAGTGATTCTTGAGCCTAAATTCAACCCCAAAAGTCTAGTTTCCAATGGTGGTGGTTTCATATCCAAATTATAGGTACACAAATAGATATGTTTAAATTAGTGAAGATTGTTCACTTTCTTTTTAACCATTTTATGCTATTTCCTCTCCTAACCTAGTTTTTTTTTTATTTCTTCTTATTTTCCCAGACACAGATTATGACCTATTAAGGACTAATGATTTTAGAACCAACATAAATAATTGGTTAAGGAGCAGATTAAAGAATTGGTTTATTTGATTAAGAAAAGATTAAAAGAAGTAAATTTGATCAAGAGAATAATTCTATGTTTCGATATGTTGTGCTATGCGCATTGTGATTGCAGATCAAGATTCGAGGACCGGTTAACCAGCTCAAGAAACTACTGTAAGTAATAGTATTGTAAAGATATGTTCACTGATAATTATTTTGATATAAATGATGTGATTTTTTGAAATTATTTTTTATTCAAATGAATGAGTTTCAAGAATTATGATAAGGAATCTGGATATGAAATGTGATTTGCTTATGCTATGATAAGTGGGCCCAAGGCCGTCATGGTTATACTATGTTATGTAGGCCTGAGGCCGTTCCGTTTTATGTGAGAGATGGAAACATGTTAATGTTCCATCTATTCTATGATAAGATCCGTTTGGACCTGAGGTCGTTTCGAATAGCTATTGTCATGTGATTGGGCCCGAGGCCATTCTATACTAAGTGTGGGCCCGAGGTCTTTCTGTATCATATGTGGGCCTAAGGCCATTCTGACAAATGTTGGGCCTGAGGCCGTTCTGTGGACCTAAGGTCGTTTTGTAAATGTGATTTAAGAAATGTATGAATTTATATTATTATGATTACTATGATGTTGGGCTCATTCATTTAAACCTCTTTATTGTATTATTACTCATTAAGTTTCGCTCACTTCGTATTTTATATGTATGTAGGTGATCAATTTGGAGACCAATATTAGGCCAGCCTCAGGAGTCCTTTTGTGGGCCTGTTATGACAAGACTCCAAGATAGAGCTTTTGCCCTATTGAGATCCTCTGTGTAAAGTCTACCTTTTGTCAGCCACCCAGGATGCGCCTCTGTGTTGAGGCTTTAACTTTGTATTTTTAGAATTCTGTATTTTATTGAGTCTTATGTATATGTGTCAGAGATATATAAGAATTGTATATGAATATAAGTTACTAGTGTGTCTAAATGTTTTAATCATTCCAGTTACCCTGTATGCATAAGCTTAATGGTCATTATTATTTGTTTTGCTTCCGCTTTAGGCCCCAATATGATTTAAATATTTTGAAATTTTGTTTTGAGGCCGAAGGTAACCTAGGGTTACTAGCCGGTCATGATCCAAACTTTTAGGGGCGAGTTTGGATTGTGACACACAGTCTGCACATTCCTCAATGGTGCGACTTTTCAGTATCTAGCGAGCTTTATGCCTCCAAAAACGATTATCCAAATCGCGCATAACTTTAGAACAGTTCCGTGTCATAGTGGAAAGTCAACCAAATCCTAGAAATGGTTAATCTTCAAAGACTTCGTCTTAAAATGCACAACATTGATCCACTTTCTAAAAATAGTGAACTAGAGGGCTTTTGGCACTATCCTAATCTCTTTATCATCTTGTAGAGAAATCATGAATGTTTTCCTTTCAATCACCTAATGATGATGTGAAAATTTTTCACATTTGCTATCATGCAACTAAGAATGTAGAGTATTTTTCTCTAATAGAGTAATACACTAATAGGCACGTCACTCCCACTGTCCCTAGGATATTGGAAATTCTTTCCATTCTCAACTAAGTTACATAAAGCGCCATACTTAGAATTCTCTATGTTATAGAGTTCCAGTACTCTATTTACGCCACCTTTACTTAGAAAACTTTATGTGATTTAGTTACACTCTCACAAAGTTGCTCACTTGTAAGCACATAACCCAAAAAGGTTTACATGACAACATACAATAATGCGCCACATGACCTTAAGTGTTTACAGGACAACATACAATAATGCGCCTTATTACTCTAGGTCTCAACTTTCCAGCATTATGAGAAGTAAAGTAAAGATAAATTACTTGATGGTTACAGATCACCCAAAAATGGCTCTCTGCTAATCCATTACCCAAATGAAGTGTAGAATACTAATATGGAGGGCACTTAGTTAGGGGCATATGCAACAAACTAAGTGTAATTTCCAATTGGAAAACATATTGCGCAATCATCCACCTAACATAAACAATACTTAATTCCTTATCTCTATTACACCATTGTGTTGTTGAGTACCGGGAATAATTAATTTTCTAAGCATCCCTTTCTCTTCACAGAGCTTTCTAAAAACAACTCAAATAGATACTCGTCATCTCAGTCAAAACTAACAACACAAAAGCTCTTATCTAATTGATCTCAACCTTATATGTGCAATGTTAAAAATCATATCAAAACTTTTGACTTATGGGAGATCAAATAGTTTTGATTAAGGTGCGTATTGTAATATATAAATATGATGAGATTGGACCAAGCTATCATGCACTCACACATATCGAATCACAAATATCATAGTGGAGTAAATGCACTATTACAGAAGCCTTTCTTCGGCTTTCCAACTTACTTGTGCGCAGCCATTACGAACAAAGTTACACATTCACATGAAAGCAAGATGCCTTAAGCCAATGGGCCCAAGGACCTACTCAAACTATCCATGTCATCCTCTTATCAATGTGATTAAGTACAACAAGTCACAGGTTTATGAACAATGTCATAAACTAATTCCAATCATTTTAATGTGTGAGTTCTCGTGGGCAAGTGTAAAGGTTTAGGCCTAACTAGGTAATGACTCGTGACTAACTTATGTTCACTAGATCATAAAATGATGTCATGAAGATATCAACCTAAGTCATAAATTTAACTAATAAGTGCCAATCCCCTGCACTTTCAAGTCAATTTTATTCTCCATACACCTTGCTGCATCTAGTTGAAATATGACAATACTCCTTTTGCCATCTCCATTTCTTGTTTCATAGTTAGTTATTCCCAATTCTACTATCTACTAGAAAAATAGAATGAGCTACTAACCTATGATTGCTACTGAAGCAACTTAAGCACGAATTAGGCTAAAGAGTCTAATTCAACACAATGCTCTCATAAGCAATGTGTCAAATTCTTGTCATAACAACGAACTTGACATTGACTTTTTTATTATTATGTTGCAACTTTTGTGCTTAGTGATAAACATCATTCAAAAGCATTAGCCTAGCTAAAGAATCATACAAAGAAGCACCTTCTCATGTCTTACACATAATTGTGGAAACAGTAAATGTCTAGATTTAGACAAGTTGGCAGTGCTAATGGATTTTACAACCACTAGGCGCTAATCTTCTCACTTAGTGTTGATAGATTTTGCAGCTTCTAAGTGTTAATCTTCAAACTTTAAGTGACACTTCAACGCACACTATCATAGTGCGTGAAATTTTGCTCCATCCGCTCTCATCAGCTAGATAGAGAGTAAAACATTGCTCATACTAGCTACTTGTCTTATGCTTAATGACTTACTCATTTAAGCTCGTATATCTTGGATGACATAACTCTTGGATATTACTTCATCCAATGATGCAACATTATTAAAAGTCAAATTAAAAAGTCAATTAGTTCAACTCAATAGTCAAGATCACATCTAGATCTATCGAGGGCTTACTAATCTTACAACTCCAAATTCGTCAATCAAACCTACTTAGCATGTCGCTAATCATATCGTACACATCAGTTTTATTTGTGCCAATCGAGGCAACAAAACCACGGTGATGTTGAGTCATGTTTCTTTGCTTGGGCTCAACTAAGATCTGATGTAAAGTCTCTAAGACATTCTGCTTATCTAAAGAATATGATTATATTGTTCACATTTGAACATCTCTGCTAAGTCTAGATCAACCAAATTAACCTCTATAAGCTAAGTCAATTAGAGGGAAAAAAATACAAATTAGGATTAATTTGATTAGCATATCACAATATAATTTTGCCGCAAAAATCTAAATTAAATAGTGACAAATTATACAAGTCTTAAGATCGAAAATCCGTTATGCTCATAATCATCTTTTACGCCACAATTGACAATTATGTAAAATTTAATTTAATTTATGCGCAAAATATTGATTTTCCATAGTAAATCTATAAAGATTTCTCTCAACCGAACAACCTCGCACTAACTATAGAATGTCTAAAGCATGATAAAATCTCAAAGTAATTCATAAAAAAATATGCTAGAATATTAAACATGGAATTAAAATTCACCAATATAAATAAATCATGCTATTTAAAATAATAACAGACTATAAGTTCTAAGCATTTAAAAGAACTTAACATGCTGTGTACAATATTTAAATATTGTCATAACATATTTCTATAATTTCTATAATTTTTTGAAATTTTATAGAATTATAAGTAATTAACGATTACACAAAAAATCAAAAATAAATATTACGGAATCTAAAAATATATAAAAAATCATACCAATAAATAAGCTTACATAACATTAGTCCACAATAAAAATTTCAAGTTCAGAATCCAAGTTGTGCTCCCTTAAGAGAAATTTAACGTAAAAACATTAAATTATTCAGTAATGAAAAATATTTTATTTTCCAAAGAATTTTAAACCTTTAACGTATTGTAGGAAAATGAATCATGAGTCCAATGATATAAGCCATGCTTTAATCAGAATTATAATGAATAATATAAAAACAATCAACAAAGTTTTAAATTAAAAAATAAACAAGCAGGGCCTTAAAACAGCTGCAGGTGGCCAGTCCATTTCGAGGCTCAAGGCAACTCGGCTCGTGCTTACATTAGCACGCGTGTCATGCTGACATCAGCACGCATCATGATCACGTCAACTCATAGGTAAGCGTCTATAGCGATTCTGGTTTTAACCCGATCCTCATTGTAATCTTGATAGAGGTTTCTTGGTTTCGTACTGTTGAATACACCTTGCTTATCTTCTTTTCCCTTAAACTTAGCTTTGGGACTGTTGTGGTTGTGTTTGGAACAGGTTGGTTGTTTGTTTTTCCAACTCTTGTTGCCCAGAATTTTGCTCTTCCGCTCAAGCGACAATTCTCCACTCGAGCGGCACTTCTTGTGCTCGAGCGGGCTTTACAAACTCTCAATACTTTTACAGGTTGTTAAAACCACTGAGAAAGTGTATTCTACGCTCGAGCGGTGTTTCTTACGCTCGAGCGGGTGTGCACTCAAGCGGTCATTTTTACGCTCGAACGATGTTCTTCTGTCTACAAAACTACTGGATATGTGTATTCTGCACGCGAGTGGTTATTTCTTACGCTCGAGTGGAACAACTTATTGTGTCTAATGCTCGAACGTCAACTCTTGCGCTCAAGCAGACTATGCGTATATCAATTCACAGCAGCACTTTTTACATCACTTTTTCATATCTTTTTCCACCAAAACTCTTGATCTATAGCTCCTCTCTCTAAAACTAACTCTCTTTACTTTTTTACCTAGATTTTGTGGTTTCTATACCCTACTCTTTTTATTAAAAAGGTAGAACGTCTCAAGAGCTCCGTTTTGATTAGAGTAGAAGTTGGTTTTGGCGTCCTTGAAGTTCTTCCATTGTTGCTTTGGTCATCTAAGCTTGAGGTAGGAACTCTTTACACTCTATATAGGTTTTAACTTGGTTATTCCTTGATATGTGAGAAACATTGGGTTTTGATGTGATTTTAACAAACCTAGGGTTTGGGGTTTAAGTTCAAAAGAAGGGTTTCAAAAAGGGTGTCTTGGAAATGATCATGGGAATGAATATGAACTTGTGTTGTGTTAAAATAGATAATGTGGTGGTTGTGATGAGATTTAGAAGGAAATGGGGCTTTGCCCTAAAATGTTCAAGTAGGTATTTTACATAAATAATGAAATTGGAAATAGGAATATAAAATTAGATGAATGTTTATATCAATGGTGAAGTTGGATGTGTATCATCTACCACCTATGGAAATTTGAATAATTTATGTGTTTTAAATATTATATATCTATTTAGAAATATCTGTTTTGGGTTATCGGTGAAGGATAGCCATGATTGTTATAGAAATTGCATCAGGATTAGGTGAATTGAAACTAATCTGTTATTTATTGTTATTGAATATGATCGTACTAAATACATTGTATATGTATGATGTTTGAGAGGAGAAAGGGGATGTACTCAATGTTTGGGAGGAGAAAGGGAATGGACTTCATTGAATTAAGTTGGCCTGTGCGTCCAAGGTGAAAGTCCCGAAAACACAGTGTATACATGGGTGCCGATTTTCGTGGATGAAATTTTTGTAAAATGGCAAATTGAAGTATTAGTGTGTAATGGTTGTGTGGTAAGAAAACCATTGAGTTGTAATCTTAGTTAGGTTGTCTGGATAACAATGGATATGACTCATGAATCGAGGGGATATGAAATAACATAAAACGAATTGATATAAAATGGATTGGGATATAATATTTGACATAATATGGTTTTGGAAAAAGAGTTATAAATGATTTTATCTTTGAGCATTGGTCATGTGCATCATGTATATAACCTTGTTAAAGTTAATACATTATGCTAGATTGTTTATGCTGAGCTTTGGCTCACTCTATTTGGAAAAAACCATTTTCAAGTGCTGATGATATACCTCCGCCAAGGCAACTTGGGAGGATTGTGGAGGTGAGCGCTCACTTTTGTTTATTTTTGTATTACCTTTGTAAAAGACTAGGGCTTTATTTTGTATTGAGCTTCAGACTCGTTTTGTTGTAACCAAGTATCGTCTTGGAAAGTTGTAAGTCCATAGGACATTTATTGCGTTGATCATTTAGCTTGGTGCCGCATGCTATAGATTCAGGGTAGAGCTTATGAATGTGTAATGCATGTGTCTTTTTGTACATGGACTTTGATTAATGAAAGCCTAATACTCTGTTTATGTCATTTTGTATTAGTCTTTACTGTTGAATTATTGTATTCTTTTCAGGACATTACAACTTGGTATCAGAGCATACCAGGTTTGAATACTTTGGGTACATAGGAAGTGGTTAGTACCACAATAGGTTTGTCTCGCTTGCTAGAGACTTTAGTATGAATAATGCGTGCTTATATGATAACATGCTTATGTGATTATGTGGATATGAGATTTAATTTCTAGGATGTTGGTCAAGTCTATGAGTTCCTAGAAGTCCTATTGGAAGAGCACTTGATCACTGCAACTTCTAATTGGAACTCTGGTAATGCTGCAGGACAGTCATTATCCAGAAATGAAATTCGTAGGTGTTTACGTGACTACGTGTTTATGTGGAGTGAATTACTGTTGTCCCCCACATTAGGACGCGACTGAGTTAGCCTCGGCACATTTGTAAATGTGCTAATCTCTTTTGTTACCTGTATTAGGATGTCAGGACGTGGACGTAGACGTGGTGGTGGTAGGCCTGGTAGGCCTAGGAGGCATAATGTGCAGGAAGAAGGGGTTGGTCAGGCCAACGTAACTGAACCAGTTGGTCAACGGGCTATGGGTGCCTTAGCCCGCGAAATGGCTAGAGCATTACTGGAATCCATGGACATTCTCAAGATTGAGAAACAAGTCCAGGCCCAAGTAGCTGAGGCAGGGCCATCATTTCTGAAGCGGGAGTTTTTTCGGTCAAATCTGGATGAGCTTTTGGGTGATCCTAAGGAGCCACTGAAGGCAGATGAGTGGTTAGAGCAAATAGTGAAGACGTTCAAGATGCTTGGCATCAAGTACGACCAGTTGAAAGTGACCTTGGCATCCTTCCAGCTAAAGAGAAATGCGGGTTAATGGTGGAAGTATGCGCGTAGGCACATTGGGGTGACTTGGGAGGCTTTTGTCAGCGCCTTCCAAGACAAGTTTCTACCTTCCACGGTTAGGGAGAAGTTGGGAGACCAGTTTTCCAAGTTGGTACAGTTGAACACTCTAGTGGCAGAGTTTGAGGCCTTATTTACAAGCTTATCGAGGTTTGCACCCAAACTCGTGGCGACTGAGAAGCGCCATTGTTTGGAGTTCAAAAAGAGATTGAGGACCAGACTAATGTTCAAGGTGGTCGGGTTGATGATTAGAGATTATGGACGCCTTTGTGGAGGTGGCTGCTCATCTTGAGACTGTGATGTAGATGGAAGAGGAGAGGATGAGGGGCTCTAGGAGGAGTCAGGATGTGTAGGGGGACAGTAAAAGGCAAAGGGGTCCTAACCCACAGTCGTCCTAGAAAGCTCAGTCAAGGTCCACTTTTCCAGTGCCGAGTTCAGGTTCTGGAAGAAGTGGTCAAAGAGATTTTACTTTTTTCAAGTATGGTCAGTTGGGCCACAAGTCTCCAATTTGCCAACAGAGAGGAGGAGTGCAACGGTCTACATCATCTTTGGCTCGTTCTCAGAGCCAGAGTTAGGAGAGAGGGCAACCGCTCACTTGTTATCGGTGTGGGTAGGCGAGGCACATGAAGAGATTTTGTCCACAGTTGGGTGGCACATCTGGTGCGTCTGGTTCGAGACAGACACATAGTCACCAGCCAGCACAATCAGTGCAGGCCTCGAGGGCCAATCAATGAGCCTCTTCGGCTCAGTTAGTGTAGCAGGCCTATGCTTTGAGTGGAGAGTAGGTAGATTAGAGGCCAACAGGGAGTGTGTATGTTGTTACTGCGCCAGATCTGGTACCAGCACCTTCGGTAGTGAGAGTTACCTTTTTGTTTTGCAATTTAGTTGCTAATGTGTTAATTGCTATGGGTGCTTCCCATTCATTTATCTCGTCTGCATTTGCATCGGTTTTGGGGTTAGAGTTGGCTCAGTTAGCATCTCCTATCTGTATAGAGTCACCTATTGGTGTTGAGGTCATTTTGAAGTAAGAGTGTCGGGGTTGTGACATAGAGGTTGCAAGTCACCGACTTCCTTTTGTATTTGTATTAATTGATATGTCTAGTTTTGATATTATTTTGTATATGAACTATTTGTCATCCTATCGGGCTGTTATAGATTGCTGTCGTCAGAAGGTTATTGTATGTACTCTGAGTGGTGATTGCTTTTACTTTTTGGGGGACCGGGTGGATAAAGTCTTATTACCGGTATATGACCCACGTGGTCTGAATGAACTTAGTTGCTTTCTTGCTAACTTCGTAAGTACTGAGTGTGATGAAGCCCGAGTTGAGTTGCCAAGGGTAGTTTGTGAATACCTGGATGTTTTTCCGGGGGATCTTACCAGTTTACCACCTCACCAAAAGTTCAAGTTCTCTATTGACTTAGTGCCTAACACGGTACCGATTTCTATGGCACCGTATCGATTTGCACCTGCTGAGTTGAGTAAGTTGAGGATTCAACTCCAAGAATTGTTAGATAAGGGTTTCATCGGCCCTAGTACTTCGCCGTAGGGGGCACCGGCTCTTTTTGCCAAAATAAAAGATAGTGCTTTGCGACTTTATATAGATTATCATAAATTAAACCAGGTAACTATCAAGAACAAATACCAAATGCCTCGTATAGATGATTTGTTTGATCAGTTGAAGGGGTTTTGTTGGTTTTTTAAGATAGACCTAAGATCAGGTTATCACCAGTTGCGAGTGAGGGAGAAAAATATCCCAAAGATGGCATTCCGTACGCGGTATGGCCATTATAAGTTTCTAATGATACCCTTTGGGCTAACTAATGCACCAGCCATGTTTTTGGATTTGATTAACCGGATTTTCTATGAGTTCCTAGACCGTTTTGTGGTCATCTTTGTGGACGACATGTTGATTTACTCACCCTCTGAGGAAGAGCACGATGAACACTTGCGCATAGTACTTAAGTTGCTTAGAACCCACAAACTATATGCTAAGTTTGAGAAGTGTGAATTTTGACTGGGAGAAGTTAAGTTCTCAGGCCATGTGGTATCCGGGAAAGGGGTGACTGTAGATTCATCCAAGATAGAGGCAGTGCAAGGTTAGGAACAACCTAAGAATACTTTTGAGATCCGTAGTTTCTTAGGGTTGGCTGGGTATTACCGTCAGTTCGTGAAGGATTTCTCTAAGCTAGCCTTACCATTGACTAGAGTAATGAGGAAAGGAGTTAAGTTTGTATGGCATGAGACTTGTGAGAAGTCTTTCCAGGAGCTTAAGGTTAGACTTACCACTGCTCTAGTATTGATTATTCCGGAGAGGGGTTGAGGCTATTCAGTATACTGTGATGCCTCACGGGAAGGTTTGGGTTGTGTTTTGATAAAATAGGGGAAGGTAGTAGCCTATGGCTCACACCAATTGAAAACACATGAAAAGAACTACCCTACTCATAACCTAGAGTTAGCGACAGTGATCTTTGCCTTAAAGATTTGGAGGCATTACCTGTATAGTGAAAATTTTGAGGTATTTTCTAATCACAAGAGTCTGAAATATCTGTTTACACAAAAAGACTTAAAATTAAGGTAGAGAATGTGGATGAAGTTTATAAAGGATTATGACTTCAAGTTACATTATCACCCGAGAAAGGCAAATGTTGTGGCCGATGCCTTGAGTAGGAAATCAATTAACAGTGTAGCTTGTATTGCCATCTGGGAGTAGGATATGTTGGGTGCTATTGGAGAGTTTGACTTGCATCTTGGCGGGTCTGTTGAGTCTGTTGCTTTATTTTCGGTAGTTGCACAACTTACATTGTTAAACCAAGTGTTAGAAACACAGAAGGGTGACCTTGAGGTAGAATCCCTCTAGAAGAATATCTCCAGTGGGAAGGTAGAAAGAGGTTTGAATGTGTATCCCGACCTAAGTGTTAGATACCGTGACTGTTTGTTCGTGCTGGAGTCTTGTCGAGAGGAAGTACTCTGAGAGTTTCACCATTCACGCCTTGCAGTGCATTCGGGAGGCACAAAGATGTATCATGATCTTAACTGTCAATTTTGGTAGAGAAGTATGGAGAAGGATGTGGTTGTATTTGTATCGAGGTGCCTTACTTGTCAACAAGTGAAGGTTGAGCATCAAAGGCCAGCAGGTTTGTTGCAACCCTTGCCTATAGCTGAGTGGAAGTGGGAGCATGTCACGATGGATTTTGTTGTGGGCCTTCCGAGGACTTAACGGGGTAATGATGTCATTTGGGTGGTAGTTGACCGGTTGACTAAGTCGGCACACTTTATACCTATACGCGTAAGTGACTTGGTAGATTTTCTTGCCGACCTGTACATTAGGGACATAGTGAGGTTGCATGGGGTCCCAATGACGATAGTTTCGGATAGAGATCCGTGTTTCATGGCCCGGTTATGGTAGAGTTTACAGAGTGCCTTGGACACTAGACTGACTTTTCGCATAGTGTATTATCCTCAGACTGATGGGTAGTCAGAGCGTACCATTCAGATCCTTAAGGATATGCTTCGAGGTTGTGTCCTTGACTTTAAGGGTTCGTAGGAAAGGCACTTGCCCTTAGTAGAGTTTGCCTATAACAATAGCTTCTAGTCGAATATTGGTATGGCACTATTTGAGGCCTTGTATGGCCAACCATGTAGATCTCCTGTGTGTTGGACCGAGGTGGGCGATGCACCTATGTTGGGTCCAGAGTTGGTCTGGAAAACAACGGAAAAAGTTACATTTATCCGTAAGAAGTTGGCTACAACCCAAAATCGCTAGAAGAGTTATGTCTACTGTAGAAGGAGACCTTTGTCTTTTGAGGTGGAAGATCATGTGTTCTTGAAGATATCACCTAGGAGGGGTTTGATGAGATTTAGAAAAAGTGAAAAGTTGTTCCCTCGATTCATTGTGCCTCTTGAGATCTTAGAGCGGATTGGGGAGGTAGCTTATCGTTTGGCCTTGCCGCCACAGCTTTTCGGGGTTCATGACGTGTTTTCATATTAGCATGCTTCGGAAGTATGAGCCAGATCCATCGCACGTGTTAGATTGGACCGACTTAGAGGTAGTTGAGGATACCTCGTATGAGGAGAGACCGGTAAGAGTCTTGGTTACCCAGGAACAAGTCTTGCGAGACAAGACGATTCCCTTGGTGAAAATATTGTGGAAACATCACGGGGTTGAGGAAGTGTCATGACCTAAACCCGTCCCTATAGGTTTAGCGTCGTAACTGGCCAGTAATCCTTGGATTACCAAAGGTCTCTTAACAGAATAACATATAATTAGGGGTTGCGGAAGCAAATAACAATTATACAACATCCATTGAGTTGTGCAGACTTATATAAGACAGAAAAATTTTGAACTTTATATACATACATTTACACATCATCATATACATATAGAGACTAGACAGAAAGGGGCTTGGCCCTAAATACAAAATAAACAAAAACAAGAAATCAAAACTTGAACTTTATACACATAGCCATAACCACTTGACATTCTGAAACCTCCACGGGAGGCATATAGGTTGGCTGACAAAATAAAGTTCAGGCAGAAGCTCTAGGCCTGGTTACGCGCCAGATTACCTACATACATAAATAATACAGTGAGCTGGAGCTCAGTGAATAATAATAGAGTAAAGATTTTAATGAATGATGCCCATAACATATTTCAAATCTCATAGCAAATCATAATCATAATCATAAGCAGGTAGCAGAAACAAAGTCATAGTCTTATTCATATTCAAATCATGTGTGATACATCCATTAGCATAAACATGTCTCTTTTGTCAAGCATATCAAGTCCCATAAAGAAACCTCTTGTACCGGGTAACTTATCTCATACATCAGCCACAGTATTGTTTCCCCCGGGCGAGGGCCTGGGCCACGGTATTATCCCCCCGGCTAGGGCCTCATAACCATAAACCACAGTATTATGTCCCCTGCGCGAGAGCCTCTGTTAAGGATACCACAATTACGTTTCAAAGAAAATTGGACAATCACTCATTCATACCAAACATAGCATTTCAGAAAACTTATCATTTCATATCATTAGAAAATAATTAAAGTCAAACATAACTTTATAGGGTTATTACTCACAGATAACAGGTAGCTCCAAATGGACGGCAAAGTGGGCAATTCACCTGACCTGAGGCGCGTGACCTACTTAACATGGCAGATTCATACATTGAAACACACGCTCGGATTGTACATAACTTATTTCATTTGTTCTTAGTGTGTTTCTAGCCTTTAACCTCATTATAGAGTCTTAAACATGGCCTAGGAATGCCTAGGATGGAATGAGGATGCTAAAATGCACTTGGAACACTTAACCAAAATTTTATTAAAACAAGGGTCTCACTCGAGCGTAGCTTTCTTCGCTCGAGTAGACATACCGAATGTGAGTGGTCGCTCGAGCACACACTCCTTCGCTCGAGCGGTCTGCAAAATGTGAAAAAGTTCTGGTTGCGTGCAATTTCCGCTCAACGGTCGCTCGACTCTCGCTTGAGCGTAAGACACAAGTCCTCGCTCGACCACAAGTCTCGTTGCTCGAGCGTGCTTCCAAACACGCAAACTTCTGAGAGCATGCAATTTACGCTCGAGCCAACCTTTTGTCGCTCGAGCGGAAGTGTGAAAATAAAGTTGGTCGCTTGAGCGTGGAATCCTTCGCTCGAAGGTGGAAGCAAAATTCGGGGTTTTCCATATTTGCTCCCAAAGTCCAAAACATAAAATTCAATACTCCAAAACTCATCCTCTTGGGCAAAAATTCTGAAAAACATTTAGAAACTCACAATTTTAAAATATGAATTAAACTTTCCAAACCCTTGAAAATTTCATGATATATGTAAAAATAGAACCCAATTTCATTATTAATAACCAAATTAAACTTAACTAATGAATTACAAACTCAATTCCTTATAATTTCAACTTAACTCAATCTTTAACCAAAAATTCAATTTATAATCATCGTTCTAAAATGTGTTTAAATTGAATAAAACTTTTAAATTTAATTACATGCATGGATTAAAGGTTAGAATCAAACAAACTCCTAATTTTCGAAACTTTTCCTTTTTCTCTTCAAAATATGGGATTGAATTAGTTCAAATTCTTCAAAATCTATGATGCATGTTGTAATTAGAATATTAATTTGCCCATGCATGTAACAATGAGACTTAATCTTATGCAAGACTACAAAATCATACCCAAAATAATTAATTTCTAAATTTATTTTCCATAAACATCCACATGCATGTAACCCATTTCATGTTTAGAACCCAATTCCAAATTAACTTCCATAATCTCATACTTAAGTTAATTTTTCTTCATCTTCTTGTTATTGATTCCAATTTCACCTTTAATTTCAAGCACAATGTAAAGATTCTACACAAATTAAACATAAATTCCATACCTTAAGTTTGCTAGTTCTTCTTCTTCTTTAAAAACTAGAGCTCCTCTTCTAATTTTTTTTCTTCTCCTCTTTTGTTTCTTTGTTCCAGCAACATTCTCTCTCTCTCTCTCTCTCTCTCTCTCTCTGGGTTTGACTTCAATTCACCCCAAAGATGCTCCAGCACAAAAGAAACAACACACACACACACCTATACACCACTTGCACACGTGCACATTGTTTAAGGCTCCCAACACAACACTTAACATGCATACACATACACCGCCAGATTTCTCAGTACACCCACTTGGATTTCTCAGCACACCCTCACTTCACATACACCCATAATTTTAGATCCTTCCATAATTCAATTTATGGTTAAGATTGATTTAATTAAATAACACTTATTCTTAATAAGTCTTGATTAACATATAATTAAATTAGCCATAACTAATCATAAATCTCTCATAATTTAATCAATCTAATTTGACTTCCATTAGAGCCTAATTAATTATATTTAAATTTATCAGTCTGAATCAGATTTTTAATCAAACTCCCAAAAGGCTCCAAATATCAAATCAAACTTATTGCCATCATCAATTTTGGTTTTTCAAATCTTTAAGGCCTTTAATTTCATATCAAACTCAAAATCTCTACCAATAAATTACATATTTAATTAAACACCTCTCTAATAAGTTTAATTCATAATGACCACACTTCTCAATCCCTATGACTTAATCAACTCTAATTCAGACCCAATTAATAAAATATCAATTTTATAGATCTGAATCGAATATTTAATTAAGCTCCTTTATGGTCTGATACTCGAAATTAAACTAATTCAATTCACCAATTATACTCTCTTGAGCCATGTTGGCTTTCAATTTCTAATTCCAAAATAAATTCTCAATAGAATCATATACGAATCAAATTAAATCATTCTTATGACCCCAAATTAAATTAGAACAATGGGAAATTAAAATTCAAATCTCCTTAATTAATTAAGTGCTAATCATTATACACAATGGGGTCGTCACAGGAAGCAACTTGGGAACACGAGTTGGAAGTCCGTGAGAAATATCCAGACTTATTTGTTAATGTTTGAAGATGTAATGGAATTTTGTTATGTTAATAAAATATGAAAACATTGTATATGCTGTGTATATTTTGGAAACACGAATTTAATATAAAACATTGTAAATATTTTGGAAAATGTGGATTTTACTTCAATATTGGGACTTGTGTATCAAGTTGATGAAAATGGATGATTGGGGAGTAGGTCATGGTATTGGAATTGGTTATCTGTCATTATTGTATTTGGTTTAAACATAACTGTGAAACTTGATTTGAAATTTTGGAAATGAAATTCTTTAAGGAGAGAAGGTTATAGCGATTCCGATTTTGACTCGACCTTCGTTGTAATCTGGATACGGGTTTCTTGGTTTCGTACTATTGAATATGTCTTACTTATCTTCTTTTCCCTTAAACTTGGCTTTGGGATTGTTCTGATTGTGTTTGGAACAGGTTGGTTGTTTGTTTTCCTAACTCTTGTTGTCCAAAATTTTGCTCTTCCGCTCGAGCGACACTTCTTGCGCTCCAGCGAGCTTTGCAAAAATCAATACTTCTATAGGTCTGCAAAACTACTAGGAGAGTGTATTCTATGCTAGAGTGGCGTTTCCTACGCTTGAGTTGGTGTGCGCTCGAGCGGCCATTCTTGCGCTCGAGCGATGTTCTTCTGTGTGCAAAACTACTGGATGTGTGTATTCTACACTCGAGCGGAACAACTTATTGTGTCTAACGCTCGAGCGTCAATTCTTGCGCTCGAGCGGACTGTGCATATATCAGTTCGCAGCAGCGCCTTTTTACATCATTTTTTCATATCTTTTTCCACCAAAACCTTAGATCTAGAGCTCATCTCTCTAAAACTCACTTTATCTCTACTTTTTCACCTAGATTTAGTGGTTTTTACACCCTACTCTATTTGTTAAAATGATAGAGCGTCTCAAGAGCTCCGTTTTGATCTGAGTAGAAGTTGGTTTCGACGTCTTGAAGTTCTTCCATTGTTGCTTTGGTCATCTAAGCTTGAGGGAGGGACTCTCTACACTCTCAATGGGTTTTAACTTGGCTATTCCTTGATGTGTGAAAAACGTTGGGTTTTGATGTGATTTTAACAAACCTAGGGTTTGGGGTTTAAGTTCAAAAGAGGAGTTTCAAAAAGGGTGTCTTGGAAATGATCATGGGAATGAATATGAATTTGTGTTGTGTTAAACTAGATAATGTGATGGTTAGAATGAGATTTGAAAGGAAATGGGGTTTTGCCCTAAAATATTCAAGTAATTATTTTGCATAAATAATGAAATTGGAAATGAGAATATGAAATTAGATGAATGCTTATATCAATGATAAAGTTGGATGTGTATCATCTCTCACTTATGGAAATTTGAATAATTTATCTGTTTTAACGATTATATATCTATTTAAAAATATCTGTTTTGGGCTATCGATGGAGGATAACCATGATTGTTGTAGAAATTGCATTAGGATTAGGTGAATTGAAACTAATCTCTTATTGATTGTCATTGAATATAACCGTGCTAAATACATTATATATGTATGATGTTTGGGAGGAGAAAGTGGATGGACTCCATTGAATTAAGTTGGCATGTGCGTCCAGGGTGAAAGTGTCGAAAACACTGTGTATACAGGGGTGCCAATTCCCACGGACGAAATTTCCGTAAAATGGCAAATTGAAGTGTTGGTGTGTAATGGTTGTGTGGTAAGAAAACCACTAAGTTGTAATCACAGCTGGGTTGTCTGGATAACAATGGACATAACTCATGAATTGAGGGGATATGAAATGACATGAAACGAATTGATATAAAATGGATTGGGATATAATGTTTAACATAATATGGTTTTGGAAAAAGAGTTGTAAATGATTTTATCTTTGAGCATTGGTCATGTGCATCATGTGTATAACCTTGTTAAAGTCCATATATTGTGCTAGATTGTTTATGCTAGGCTTTGGTTTACCCTATTTGGGAAAAACCATTCTCAAGTGCTGGTGATATGCCTCCACCAAGGCAGTACCTTGTGAGAATTATGGAGTTGAGAGCTCACTTCTGTTTATTTTTGTATTTACCGTTGTACAAGCCTAGGGCTTTATTTTGTATTGAGCTTCTAACTCGTTTTGTTGTAACCATGCATCGTTTTGGAAAGTTGTAAGCCCATAGGGCATTTGTTTCGTTGATCATTTAGATTGGTGCCACGTGCTATAGATCCAGGGTAGATCTTATGAATGTGTAATGCATGTGTCCTTTTGTAAATGGACTTTGATTAATGAAAGCCTAATACTCTGTTTATGTCATTTTGTATTAGTCTTTACTATTGAATTATTGCATTATTTTCGGGGCATTACAGCGTCCAATGCTTCAACTCTCACCCGAAACTAGGGTTTGAGTTTTCTCCTTAATTATAAGTTAGAATTAAGCCTATAATATATCATTTTGAAGGTCTCGAAACAAATGTTTCAAACATATAATTTTCACCACGTGAAAACAAAACATGTAAAAACGGCATGTAGTCAAAGTTACAACAATTAAATATGAATCTCCATTTTTCTCAAAATTTGACCATTCGATTTTTGCAAAATTTTGCAGATATGATCTAAATTATATGAACCACAACATATATGAAATTCAGGTCGATCAGAGATATTTTGAAAACCATCAATTTTCTTATATGAAAAACATGTATACATATTTTAATATTACATACATGGTTTAAATCATATTTCATGCGTAAAAAATATGAAAACACCCAACAATGGCTCTGACACCAATGTAGGAAAAATAATGAATAACACACAGCGAAAATAAACGGATTCTAGTATACCTTTTCCGTTCAAACCGAATCCATCATGTGGGTGAATCACGTGCCTCTATTAATATCTTCAAATAATTTCTAACAGTGGAGTAGAATTACTAGAGAACTACTCACACTCTTTACAATACAAATGTATGGTTTTGTGTTTCCATGGAGAGAGAAAACAAAAAGAGAGACTAGGAGACAGAAAGATTAGCAGATTACCTATATGGTTAAATTAGTCTCACCTATATAATACGTTTATTAAAATGGAAGTGTTATAATCACCCATAACTCTATCTCCTAAACAGATGAGATAGTGGATCATTCACACTTATCCCCAAGATAAGTTAATCTGAATATACTTTGACAAGGTCTCTACTTATAGATCTTGGGTCATGTCACAATGGGGGACCCAATTAGGTACGGATTCTAAACGCAACCCAATCTCCAACAATATTTAAGCAGGGGAACAAAGAATTTTATCTAGAAGGGGTCAATGTATATACATAAAAAATACTGAGTTAGTTTTGATACATTACCAGTTGAACATAATTTCTTATATAAACATGCAAAAGAAGTATTTCACTAGAAAACTAAATAAATCTAACAAATTGTTCTTTTAGTTTTTAAAGGTTTTAAACTATTAAATTTCAATATACAATCGGTTAAACCACTGTTTTAAGCTATTTTATTGATTGATATAATGCTTAAGGCCTCTAAAATATAATTCTTAAATTTACACTCAATGACGTTTAATGTAACATGTCAATTAATTTATTTAAAAATCAATCAATTAAGACCTAACCCTTACAATGTTATTGTGATCAAATTTATAAGTGAAGTTTTAGGTTCTCTAACATTACTCATACAAAATTATACATACCATTTTATTTTTAAAATTTAAAAAATATACTATTATTTATTATTTTCATTATACACTTTGAAATATTAATGAAATAGAAAGTTACTAGTGCAATTTTTATAAAATTAAGAAATAATCCCATTATATGTTTTACAAATATTCATCAATAAAAAAGTAACATTAAATTATAACAAAAACAAAGGCGATAGGGCCCTCCCGATCTCTACACAGTTCCGCCCCTGCATATATGTTACTTATATATCCGTATATTACTTAAGACTTATATAATATTTTGAAAATATTGTAGTAATTCCTGACTTTTGACTCCTCAAAATTTTGTAAATCTTCCACGAAGAATCCGCTTTGAAGATTCAGCATCCAAGCGTTGACATCATTATTGGCATCCCAGAAGAAAAAAACAAATTTTGTAGAAGATAAAGCCTCTCTTCAATAATCAGAGATAAGCACGCCAAGAAAAGACAAATAGCTATTGTAAATATCCACGTCTGTAATTATTTGTGTCTGTCAGTAATAAGGCTTCTCCTTCACTCACTACTTTAATAAAGCAGACGACCCCTACCCTGCCTTATTAAAGAAAAGCTGTGAGAATCCTTACATGTGTCCTGTAATCAATTATAGTGTCAAAATTTTATCAAAAATGAAGGATTGAATGATATGGGATGGGGCGCAAAGCAGTACCCGATATCATTATCCTAATCTTTTATTGATAAAATTTTATCCATATCTAGAATAGTAATTTAAGTAAGAATCTATGCATTTATGGCATAGAAATTGTTGTAAAAGTCTATAACCTAAACTAGAGTAGCCTTTTAGATTTTTTGAGTCCAAAACTTTTGACGTATAGTTTTTTTTATTGTTAGACTTGTATGTATTTATCAACTTTGTGTATAAATTGGCATTCATGTCAACGGAATAAGCAGAATGAAAAATTCCCCTTCACTTTACTTTGTAAAAATTTTCAACCCCTCTCAAAAACCTCTAAGTGTACCAAGTCTTTCAGAATTTCAGAGTTTGTAATATAATCTTTGTAAGTATATTCCTTATTAATATGAAGTGTGAGTAGTCTCTCTTTTTCCTTAAATATTTCAAATGGGTAACTCTTCTATTCTAAAAATTTATTTTCTTTTTGGAAAAACTAAGTTTATGGAATGCTTGTTTGCTCATTAATATTACATGCTTTGCACCTTCGTAGTATCTGTTGTTTTCTATTTTATTAATGAGTAACCTTAGCTGAAGAGCTCGTGTGAGCCGTGGTTAGGCGTTGGAGGGCAAATTGTAGGTAGAAGGGGAAAGGTAAAAATGGAAAATAAAAATATACTATGTTGAACGAAGCTTAACTTCAGGTGGGAGTACATGTAATGAAAACAAACATTGCCGAAAAATAGTTTTGCCAAAGAAAAAGAATTTTGTATTACTTATATATCCATATATCATGACATATTAGATAACGCACTAAAAGAAAAACATTTTTGATAATGAACAAATTGTCACCAACAAAATTATGAATATTTTATTTATCGTGAAAAGTAATCTTTAAGTTACAATTTTTGAAAAGTAATCTTTAAGCTACAATTTTTTTGCTACAATTTTTTTTTAAAATAATAAATTTGCATTTTGAAAGTTACAATTTCTTAATGAGAATATTTATTCTAAAAATGTTGAATTTTTTAAAAATATTTTTTATGTTTTGTACCAAATTGATATAATTTAAATATACGGACCAAAATGACACATATTACATATTTCAAAAATAAACAATAAGTTTTTAAAATTAATTGTTAATATTTACTCTGTTATCTATAAATGGATTTAGGTTAGAAGATCTAATCAAAACATGTTTTATATATTATAAAATTTAAACTAATGTAATTTAAATATTGAGAATAGAATGGTGCAAATCTTAGGATTTACTTGGTTTAAATTCTTATAATTTATTTTTAAACGGGTTTTTGCTTATTTTATTAATTTTTTTTTTTACTTTGTTAATATATTAAGATTAGATGCATCTAAAAAAGTTATAAAAAAAAAAAAAAAAAACTAAATATGGAAAAAAATTCAATAAAAAGAAACGAAAACTCGAACGTAAAGAAATGCACACAAATTTTTATTTATTTTTAGTGATTTTTAAAATATTTTAGTCAACTTATTTTACTTCGTAATATATCTAGTTTAGGTGCAACTAAAAAGTACAAAAAAATGGACTAGAATATAAAAAAATCACCAAACCTTCGTTTGGGAAGAGCTAATTTAGCCTATTTTTTGGAAAGAACATTTGATTTTTTTGGGTTTTCATGTGATGGTTGTGAGAGAAAAAGTGAAATGATTATGGTTTGTGTACGGGGAGCAAATATTCCGGCAAGCCGTATTCCTTTCTCCCGAGCTCTGTCGATGTCCGATCACCTGCGAGCAAGTAATGGTGAGCTACCCGGCGGTGTGTGGCCGGAAAAACCCTCCGACGGTCAAGTTAGCACACACCTCAGGATGGATAGAGAGAAGGGAGAGAGTGTTTGAGTGTAAGAAGTCCTTACAGAGATGTTCGTGTGTCGCGTATGGGGGGCGCAGACATGCTTATATACCTTCTGCGCCCCATATCCACTCCCAGTCATCTCCTGACACGTGGCTCTGCTATCCCATCTGTCAGCACAAACCTTGCTGAACATCACCTAATCTCATCTGCCTGTCATCACAGCCGGAGCTCGGCAGCCGAGCTGCCCTATGCGTTGCTGCGCCGTGTCGTGCTTCATACCCAAACGCTTCCCTGGCAAACTCCAAGGGGGGACCGGGCTAGGCGGCATCTCGGCAAAGCCTAGCCCGAAGCACCTCGTGGTCAGCTTTCACGTTGGTCAAATGTTAACCTCGACCGACCGTGCCATTTCGGGCGCCGGTCACTCAGCTTGTCTGGCTTCGGCTAATCTCGGATTGAGCATCCTGGTCCGACCGAGCTCTGCCTTACCGAGCTGCTTCTTTACGGTCTTGGGCGGGACGCACTCGGACCAAGTTCTGCCGGCCCAAGTTCTGGCAGCCCTTCTCTGGGCGAACGGTCGATCATCTCGGCCCAATGCACTGCTGGGCTCTCAACCTGCTCGGTCGATACCTCGGCCCAACTCCAGATCATAAATCACCCTCTCAGTTTGTATATGACATTTTGTCTTATTGACGAAGTTCACCTATTTTATATTTTTGTACTTCTTTAGACATTTTAGCTTTTCCCAACATAGCTTAAACATAAATGTCAATTCATGTGATGGTTGTGAAAGAAAAAAGTGAAATGATTATGGTTTGGATATGACATTTTGTCTTATTGATGAAGTTCACCTATTTTATATTTTTGTACTTCTTTAGACATTTTAGCTTTTCCCAACATAGCTTAAACATAAATGTCAATTCATTTGAAAATAATTTTTTAAAAATCAAACCAAACATAATCCTAACTTTGGAGTGTAAAATGTTTTTTTTTTTTTTTGGGTTAATTGTTGAAAAATCCAAACTAAAGAGGGTCTAAGACATTAGGTCTAGTGGATATTTTTTGTTGGTGGGAAGTCCATCCTTTGTGAAATAGTTTGGTGATAAGACCTTTTGTTGGTTTTGGAGGACATTTTGTTTTCAATTTTATCCCTTAATTTATCTGTTGACTTTTTGTTGACTATCTGTTCAAAATTTTTAATATATGTTCAATTTTTTCCCAATCTATTCAATTTTTTTACCCTATCTATTTAATTTGTTGATCTTTTTAATTCAAATTTCCCTTACTTGTTCAAATATATGTCGAAATAAAATCTATCTGTTGAAATTTATATGTTCAAAAATTATTATCTGTTAAGCTTAGATTTGAAATATGTTTGAAATTTACAAACTTGTTTTTCTAGATTTGAGCCTTGAACACAAATCTGAGCTCAAATCTCTATAAAAAAGAAAAGAAAAAAATTCAAGCACAAATTTGAGCTTAAATCTCTAAAAACAAAGAAGAAATTCAAGCATATTTTATCTATACACATTGAAATCCATTCTCTCTCTATCCTATTAGTTTCAGAGAACATATCCAAATATCTCTCTATATTTGTTCCTTTCAAAGAACACCTGTGTTTAGGGGTGTAAGTTTGGCCTGGTTTAGTCCATATCGGGTCGTGCGAGCTTCCGCCAAAATTTGGGCTTGGTTGGACCGGCCTATAGGCCATAAAATTAAGCCCAAGCCCAGAGGGTATTCGGGTCTGTAGGCCAAGCATCGGACTGGGCCAATGGGTTTAGCGTTGGGTGAGGCCTGGATGGGCCTGAACATTTTTATTTTTATTTTTTTCTATTTTTTCCATTAAAAATGACATTGGGTCTCGAGTGGCCCGATGGGTCAGGTTGAGCTTCAAAATGACAGCCTAAGCCCAAGCCCAGAGTCCCACGCTAGGCTCAAGCTTGTGCCTAATTGGGTCATTTTACATCCTTACTTGTGTACAACAACAACACGAAAAAAAAAAAAAAAACTTAAAACTCAGATTTGTGCTTAAAAAAAAAAAATGTACAATCAAACAACTCCACCAAATACGCTTTCGCCACTTCTTGGAGCGCCGCGATGGCGTTGATCTAATATATATAGGGATAGTTTGGACATTTTACACTAGTATATCCTTATGGACAAATTTTTTTTACGTTTGGATTTTTTGATAAAGAAAGTTTGATTTTGGATATTTGGAGCAAAAGTTTTATTTATTTATTTATTTTAAGTTATACCCAAATGTTATGATTTTTATTTATTTATTTTTTGAAAAATTAGTCTAGGGTCCCTCCCCCACTTTTCGTAATGGAAGAGATCCACAAAATTATTTTTTGATGTCTAAAGTCCCTAAACATATATCAGAGAAATTTGACTCTTTGCCCACAATTCCTCTCTCTCTCTTCGACTTCGCGTTGTTGATTCTTCATCAGATATGGCCGAGCCCAGCAACAATAACATTGCCTCTTTCTCTTCTGCTGCTACGCCTATGGAAATAGCCATTGATGGATCCGACTCCGACGAGTGATAGTCTAAAGTGAAGCACCAAGATAAGGTGGAGATGGTATCGGCATGAATCGATGGTAGCCAGACCTGTCGCGACGTTAATAGTAACCGAAGCTATGACCGCCGATGGTGTACAAGGTGGCTTGGGCATCGGTGATGACGACGTCCCCTGGAGTGGCAGTCATGGGCTATGAGCAAGCTGGGTTTTGCCCATGTGGAGAGAGAGAAGGTGATAGATAGAGAGATCATGTATGTGTCTCACAAACAATTCTGTCTCTCCCACCCGAGAGAGAGAGAGGTCTGGGTTTGTGTCTATTCATCCGAACCTCGGTCGCTTGGTTTCTTGCTTCACCCGAACAGCAGCATCGTCCATGGTGGTTTTAAAGGATTTGCTTGCATGTGATGGATGGTCTCGAGCTAGAGAGAGAGAGGAGGCCACCTGAATTTTTGAAAACCAATTTTATTCATAACCCAACAAAGTGGAAGATTTGAAATCATAACTTCAAATTCAAGATTCTAATAATTGTACCAATTTTCTCTGGCCTTGGGAAGTCCAGAATTTATTAATTTTCTCTGCTTTGAAAATTGGTCAAATTGAACCCAGAGAAATTTGAATTTTCTCTGTGATTGAATCATTTATACAATGCCTGTGCTGTAGAACGATTCTATCGTATCCATGCATTTTGGTGCTATTACTCTTCCTTTCACCAATATATATATGCATGCTCCTATATTGTATAGTCTCTCATTTAGTTATCCTTCCATCTAGTAACTTATTTTACCTATGATGTATTTGGTAGCCAGTGGATTTGAAGTTATGAATTGGAATAATTTAAATTATTTGTGATCACTATACTAGGTTTTTTGAAACCTTTAACAGTATCATGAGAATGAAACTATGTATAGTAAGCAAAATGTGAGTATTCTAAGAACACCACTTTCCCTGATCTCCCTTGATAAGCTTCAGATTTTCACCAATATGCAGAGTCATTGCCATCTTGGCCAAATATCAAATATTTGTGTTGTTTTGTTATGACTATACCCAAATCCATATTGGATTTTCCTATAATTGATTTGCCCCGAATAGAGAGAGAAACTGGAAAAGGCCTATAATGGATTGTACATACACTCAGTTCTCACTGATAATCCTTGGAAAATATACAAATGTAGAAAAGTTTTCACCTCGTGCATGGTTTGGTTTCTGAAATTGTGAAAGAAAGAAAACATATGATCAATGTGCATATATATATATATATAGATTGTTATAACTAGCTACAAAAATGATAA
>NW_021025279.1:257834-342162 GCF_004153795.1 Camellia sinensis | reverse complement strand
GTGCACAGAGAAGCTGTCCTATCTGCTTTGGACAAGTCCAAACTCTCCATCGATACTACACCAGAGCAGCTGGTTGGGCTGGTCTTCCCGGGAGGAGGTTCCCCGGCATTGACCTTTTCAGACATGGAACTACCGCCTGAGGGCATTTGGGATGAAATGGCTGAGGCCTTTGTCGCACAATACTCATATAACACCCAGATCGAGATTACAACTCGTGATCTCGAGACGACAAGGCAGGAGCCCAAGGAAACCTTTTCTGATTTTGTAACCCGGTGGAGGGCAAAGGCGTCGATGATGACCTTGAGGCCCACCGATAAAGATCAAATTCGGATGATTGTGCGCAATCTCCAACCAAAGCTGATGCAGAGAATGATTGTAGTCCCCTTCCCCACCTTCGCAGATTTACATGAAATGGGGGTGCAAATTGAGGATGCCATGAAACAAGGTCTGATTGACCAAGGCCGGGAGCAACCCCGGAGAACATTCAACCGAAACAACAATGCGGGCCCGAGTGGCGCCGCTACTGCAAGAGCTTCAGAGGTGAGCGTGGTCACCACCATTCCCCCTCCCCTTCCAAGGCCCATGGCGGCCACACCTTTCTCTGGCGCGTCTGGAAGCGACACACAAACCACCAGATTCCAACCTCGAGGCCAAAGAACCTTCACACCCTTATACATGCCCCTGACCAAAGCTCTGGGGGTATTGATCAAGAAAAATCATTTGAAACCCCTGGAGCCGAGGCCACTTCCGAACCCACTCCCTCCCTCTTATGACCCAGCAAAATACTGCGCGTATCACCAGCAACACGGTCACGACACCGACCGTTGTTACAGATTGCGTCATGAGATCTAGGATCTTATTAACAAGCAGGTGATTGCGCCTCCCGACAAACCCAATATCACGACCAATCCTCTTCCACCGCATAACCAAGCCCCCCCTCCCAGGAGAATCAATTTCATCCAAACTGGGGTCGCATCTTACGATCCTAGTATCTATATTACCCCATCCCACCTACCCAAGCCGGAGGTGTCCCTCCCTAACTGCACTGACTTCTTGTGCATGATGGACATCTCCACAACCCAACCAGAGCCAACAGTGGTGACCACCGAACATGGGGTAGGGCAGACTTTGGGAAATGATGAGTTTGTTGAGGCTAAGATTGAGCAGAGTTTCGCTGGGAGAACCTACAATCCGAGCGAGTACATCATATCAACAAACCAGAATGGGCTGGGTATAGAATTACCAAAGGAGGAAGAGCTGTGTGTTATCTAGGGAGATGGATTTAGGCAAGGGGCAGATCATCTGGCAGCCATAGAGGAGGATTTTGCCAATCTGCAATTTTTCGATGACCAGGAACCAGGGGATGCGTCAATCAACTGGTTTGACTATGAGGAATCGGCAGAGGCCACTGGATGGCTCGAGGATCAACCAGATGCAGTGGGGGAACCCCAACCGGAGCAGAGCCCGGCAGGGGCAAGAGTATCAGCTGTGGCCGGAAGGGCCGGAAGTCCAGTTATATCGCCGGAGAGCGCCGGTGCTAAGAATTTCGCTTGAGACTTGGGCATTATGGACACGGGAATCGTTGAAAAACCAACTGTACTGACGCAGATGGAACGAGAAAGGTTTGAGGAAACCGAGAGAATTAGGAAAGCTAAGGGCCTTGAGGGGACTGAGAGTGTTGTGTGCACGAAGATGGAGAATGCTGCGAGCATGTGAACGGAGAGCACTGCTAGTGCGATTGGACCGGAGCCAGACAGGTGTTTGTTGGCTGCCAGCGGAATGTGGTGGGAAGACGACGACTTATGTCTTGCCCACACGGATGAAGACTGGGGAAGTGGCCAATCGGATGATACTTGGTACCTCGATGAGGTGGACCACATGACGAGAAGCGGGCGGTACTTCAAGCCCCCGCACATAGACCAACCCGAGGTATCCGGGAAGGATAGAGAAGCGGAAAAACAGAAAGAGAAGCAGATTGAGGAGGAAGCTGTGCTGAGACAACTAAAGAAGATATAAGCAGACATCTCCATCTGGGGACTGCTTATGGCTTCACGGGTACACAGACAAGCTGTTCTAACTGCTATGGACAAGTCCAAACTCTCCATCGATACTACACCAGAGCAGCTGGTTGGGCTGGTCTTCCCGGGAGGAGGTTCCCCGGCTTTGACCTTTTCAGACAAGGAATTACCGCCTGAGGGCATAAATCACAACAAACCTCTCTACATTTCCGTGGAATGTAGAGACAAGTGGATACCAGTGGTACTTGTTGATACTGGGTCCGCTATTAATGTCTGCCCAGCCAGAATAGCATATGCAATTGGGTTGAAACCCGTGGACTTTGTGCCAACTGCGCAGGTCATCAGAGCCTACGACAACACTAGCAGAGAAGTGATGGGGACTGTCAAGATCCAGACTCAGGTTGGTCCAGGACAACACAACATCGAATTTCATGTCTTGGACGTTCCCGCAACCTTTAACCTACTCTTGGGGCGGCCGTGGTTGCACCAGGTCAAGGCAGTCTCTTCCACTTTGCATCAGATGCTGAAGTACCCTCACGGGAAGGGGGTAGCAATTGTTTTTGGGAACTCATCAATCCATCCACCACCGGAAGTGTCCAAACCAGTACTAGAAATCGAGCACGGCACTGAGGATGTGTTCTTATCCGGGTTCACTTTGGCTGAGGCTCGAGTGGTACAGAATATCATGGTTGTGAATGAGGGAATGTACGTCAGTGCTCAATCCGTCTACCTCATGAACAAGCTACAACACATCCCCGGAATGGGATTGGGAAGGAGCGGCCGGAAGGGCGTCTCAGCGTTGGCCGAAGTGCCACACAACCCTCACACCTTTGAATTGGGTTATCTGCCCACCAAAGAGGATTGGGTGAGGAAGGGAAAAGAAATGGCCGGAAGAGCCAGAGCTAAGCAGGCTGGGAAGCCTTTTGAATTAATGCATAGGCCCATCTGGGGTACCCTGAACGGACGCTTCGTCCGAGAGGGGGAAGACTTTCCATTTTGCGGCTTCCCAGAGCCATGGTTGAACGCAGAGAGGAAGCGCGTGCCTGGTTTCGAGATTTTCTTCGATCTGCAACTACCCGGGGATGACGTTGTCGAAGAGCAGACAGACCCATCAGCTGAGGTTGAACAGAGCAAGGCAGTGGATTCTGAGGGCACCGAGCTTGAAATGGGGGTAGCACTGGCAAGTCTACTCTCAGATCCTTCGATCGACCAAATGTGCTTGGGGGATAACTCCTCGGTTTCCATGATTGGGGACGAAACGGCTGCGGGCCTTCCAGCGACTATTTTGGATGCATCTATCGCACCCTCTCTCACTTGGCAATACGAAGAGGGATTCTTGTCCAGCAGCACCGGGTCAGGTAGTGAGCCAGAATCTGATTCCACCGAGTCCTGTGAGTCGGAATCAGGTTCCAGCTCGACTAAGTCTGAGTCTGGTAATCCTGGGGATGATCACCCGGATGCCACAGTTAAGTCCAGGTCGTCTTTTTCTTTCTCATTTGAGTCTGTTGTAACCGAGATTTCGGACGATTTGGATGAACTTAATGAGAATCAAGTGACTGTGGTTTCTGAGTACTTCTCTGTGCCCTTAATTTATTGCTTGAATTCAGACTTTCAAAATTTTGATGAAAACGGCGACGAAGAAATTCCTCCGGTTTTGCAATGGTTAATTGAACAAGAGCAGGAGAGATTTGTTAAACCCTTAACTGATGAAATCATTACCGTGAACATTGGTACTGAGGAGGACTCGCGGCTGGTCCAGATCGGGTCCACGCTGTCTTCGCAGGAAAGCGAGCGCTTAGTCGCTTTACTAAAAGATTTCAAAGATGTTTTCGCGTGGTCCTACGAAGACATGCCTGGGATTGATCCTGAGATTGTACAGCACCAGATCCCCCTTGACCCCGAAGCTCGACCTGTTAAGCAAAAACTCAGAAGGATCCGCCCTGATTGGGCTCTCAAGATTAAGGAAGAGGTCACCAAGCAGATCGACGCAGGCTTCCTGCAGGTATTCGAATACCCGACTTGGTTGGCCAACATCGTTCCAGTGCCGAAGAAGGATGGCAGGATCTGAGTGTGCGTGGATTTCAGGGATTCAAACAGAGCTAGTCCGAAGGACGACTTTCCCTTATCGCATATTGATGAGTTAGTGGATTTCACGGCAGGGCATGTTTTACTTTCGTTCATGGATGGCTTCTCAGGGTACAATCAGATAATGATGGCACCAGAAGACAGAGAAAAGACTGCATTCACCACCCCGTGGGGGACATACTGCTACAGGGTAACGCCGTTTGGGTTGAAGTACGCTGGAGCTACTTATCAACGGGCCGCGACCACGATATTGCACGACATGATCCACAAAGAGGTTGAGGTGTACGTGGACGACATGATTGTCAAGTCCAAGGAAAGAGAGGGCCACTACACTGCCTTGCAAAAGTTCTTTCAAAGGATCCCCAGAAATGCACGTTTGGTGTTACAGCAGGGAAGATGCTAGGGGTTCTAATTACACAAAGGGGCATCGCGGTCGACCCTTCCAAAATCAAGGCCATCTTAGAAATGCCACCACCAAGGACTGAAAAGGAGGTGCGAGGCTTTCTGGGTAAAGTGCAATTCATAAGACGGTTTATCTCAAAATTAACCTTGACTTGTGAACCACTTTTTGGTCTCCTGAAGAAAGGCAAGAAATTCCAATGGGACGGCCGATGCCAAGCCGCTTTTGAACAGATCAAAGAATACCTACAGAATCCGCTCGTGTTGTCGCCGCCAGAGCCGGGGAAACCGTTGATATTGTACCTCTCAGTGACTGAGACTACAATGGGCTGCATGCTCGCACAAGAATCAGACGATAAGGTGGAGAGGGCAATCTACTATCTGAGCAAGAAAATGCTAGATTATGAGACCCACTACACTCCACTTGAGAAGGCTTGCTTAGCTCTGGTATGGGCTACCAGGAAGCTGCGGCACTACCTGTTAGCTCACTCCGTAATGTTGGTTTCGCGGCTAGATCCCATCAAGTACTTTTTCGAGAAACCCGCACTTACGGGTAGGCTAGCTCGTTGGCTGCTATTGCTCTCCGAATTTGATCTGAAATATGTGACACGCAAGTCAGTTAAAGGAAGAGCAGTGACAGAGTTCTTGGCCGACCATCCAGTAGAAGGACGTGAAGCAGTCGAATACTCATTCCCAGATGAGGCCATTTTGCATATCGACGACGAATATTGGACGATGTATTTTGACGGAGCGTCAAATCAATACGGGTATGGGATAGGGGTGTTGCTGATAGCACCCGACAATTCCCGTATCCCTCTAGCCTTCAAACTCCGATTCAAAGTCTCGAACAACGAAGCTGAATATGAGGCATGTATTGCCGGTCTAGAAGCGACCCTGGAACTAGGGGCAAGACGGTTGGATGTCATCGGGGATTCGAACCTTGTTGTGTCTCAAGCAAACGGAGATTGGAAAGTCAAGGAAGAAAAGATGATGATGTACCACCAGACCTTGGATTTGCTAATCCCTCGGTTTGAAAAGCTAAACTTCGCTCATCTTCCAAGAGAGAACAACAGGTTCGCAGATTCTTTAGCAACTCTATCTTCCATGATAGACATCCCATTTGGAATCCGGATGCGTCCAGTCGTCATTGACCAGAAATTTGCGCCAGCCTATGAGTCGATCGCCGCTATAGATGAGGTTCAGGACGAAAACCCCTGGTATTATGACATTTGGAATTTCTTGGAAAAGGAAGTATACCCGCTAGGGGTAAATGCCAAGGATAAAAGGCAATTAGAAGAATGGCCGTTCAGTTCATCATCTGTGGGGGTAAACTGTATAAAAGAGGTCATCTGGGAATGCACAAGCTGTGCGTGGAAGCCGAGGAATCGAAGCGCCTAATGGAGGCCATCCACGGAGGAGAATGTGGTGCACACATGAACGGCGTAATGCTGGCACGGAAGATCCTCAGACAGGGTTACTACTGGTCCACCATGGAGGAGGATTGTATCGGTTTTGTTCGGCGATGCCACAAATGTCAAATTCATGCAAATCGCATGAACATCCCGCCATCGAAACTATACAATATGACATCGCCATGGCCATTTTCAGTTTGGGAAATTGATGTGATCGGGGCTGTCACTCCAAAGGGGTCGAATGGGCATGAGTTCATCCTGGTTGCGATAGATTATTTCACGAAGTGGGTCGAGGCCCAATCGTATGCGGTGTTGAAGGCATCACACGTTGCAAAATTTATCAGAAACAACATCATCTGTCGCTACGGGGTGCCAAACGAGATAATTTCAGATAATGGTTCCCACTTCAAGAAAGAAGTGATAGACTTGTTGGAAAAATACAATGTGGCTTTCCATAAGTCATCTACATACCGGCCGCAAACCAACGGAGCAGTCGAGGCTGCCAACAAGAATATCAAACACATACTGCAGAAGATGGTGGAAACCTATCGGGATTGGCCAGATAAGCTGCCATTTGCTTTGTGGGGCTACAGGACTTCAATCAGAGCTTCTACCGGAGCGACTCCGTATTCATTGGTTTATGGAATGGAGGCCGTTCTACCTATTGAGATTGAGGTTCCGTCGTTACGAGTATTGGCTGAGTGTCAAATAGCCGAGGCAGACTGGCAGCAGAACAGATTTGAGGAACTCATGCTCTTTGATGAAAGAAGACTGAAAGCACTGTATCATGTTCAAGGCTATCAACGCAGGATTGCCCGGGCTTTCAACAAGAAAGTTAAGTCCAGGAATCTAAAGGAAGGAGATTTGGTACTTAAGGACAACCGAGCTCCCATCCATGACCCAAGGGACAAGTTCAGACCTAATTGGACTGGCCCCTACATTATCAAAGCTATCTGGTCAGCTGGAGCTGTGGTTCTGATGGATCTAGATGGCTTGGAGTTCTCACAACCGATCAATATGGACAAGTTGAAGAAATATTACCCTTGAGAGGCTCGCTAGGCCGAAAACCCGAAAGGGCGACCTAGGAAAAAGTTAGAGCACAAAAAATTGAAAAATATAAAAAACTGAGCTCGCAAGGTTGAAAACCCGCAAAGGGCGGCGTTGGCAAAAGTTAGAGCGTAAAAGGAGAGTGAAAATACCCGAGCGAACCTAAGCCTGAACTACGTAAGGCTTGATTCCCATCTTCGGGATACGTAGGCAGCTTCGTCCTGAAGTTCAGCCATAAACTCTTCCCCGATCAACTTTGTCCATTTTGACCATCTCAGTCATCTTTATCCATCGGCATTTATCGCGATCTCCGGTACAGTGCTATTCAGACTAGGGGCAACTTTCCGTTGCCACGACAGTGCAGCGTTATTCAGACTAGGGGCAACTTTCCGTTGCCACGACAGTGCAGCGTCATTCAGACTACGGGCAACTTTCCGTTGCCACGACAGTGCAGCGTCATTCAGACTAGGGGCAACTTTCCGTTGTCATGCAGTGCCGCGGTACTCTTCAAACTAGGGGTAACTTTCCAGTTGCAGAGACCTGGGGTTGTGCATCTCAGTGACAGATCTTAGGCGTGTCCAGTTTTGATCTATATCGAAAATGGTTTTGAAAAGTTTTAGTAAAAGTTGACTTTGTTCAAATTAATCTTTACAACTAAGACCATTTTTGGACCAAAGCGGAAAATTTTCAGTACCACAACCTTCAATTTCATTGATTTCAAAACAGAGTTCTCCTACTCTTGCATACAATCGAAGCTTTTTTATTATTATTGCATTCATAAAGAAAACTTGAAAGTACTAATAAAGCAATAAATCTGGGGCATAGTCGAGTCAAGTATCCCTGCGCCCCCTCCCAGAGCTGGTCGAAGCCTCTGACGCCAAGCTAGGCCCAACCTGTGCTTCCTCGTTGAGCCAATCCAAGCACTCGTCAGACAAAGTGCAACTGAAAGTAGGAGCCGGAGCCAGGAGCTCTCTAGTCCTCCATGCTGTGGCATATCGCGCAAGTTGTGTGTGCGTGGAAGCCGAGGAATCGAAGCGCCTAATGGAGGCCATCCACGGAGGAGAATGTGGTGCACACATGAACGGCGTAATGCTGGCACGGAAGATCCTCTGAAAAGGCCTAGATGGCCCAGCTCCCCGAGAAGGCCCAGGTGGCCTGGCCGGCGGCTGAGCATACACCAGAGGCATCTGAAAATAAGGAGTTCAATTCAGGGACATGCTATAGCTCATTGCTGGGAGATTGAGCCAAGGACAACGCCAAGCAATGCGGTCTGCAGACAAATTGCACATCCAGTCAAACCACCACCTTTCATCAAGGGCATTGACTAGATGTTGTCGAAAGAAATAGCCTCGCGCTGAGTAGGCCGGGCAAGAATCCACAACCTGCAATTTGTCCATTAACCATACCTGGGGAGGGATGAAAAATGAGAGAATAAAGAACAGAGAGATGTACGATGAGAGAAAAGTAAGACAAGGGTTTTGTGAGAAAAATCGAGCCTGAGGGCCGAGTGACGTGAGCAAATACATATGTGAGAATGGGTGGGAAACATTACCTGCAGCAGTAGTGGACTCCCGGCAAATCTAGTCGTCTCCCGGCGATGAAAAGCATCCAAGCCCATCAGCGTCTCGGCCAGGGTCATGGCGATGCAACTCTTCCCTTTCCTCAAGCCTTGAGCAACTTCAATCAGACGGATGCTAGATCCGCCAAAGCTCGGGGAAAGTAGAAAGTGAGAAATAGGCACAAGCAAAGGGCGTGTTGCCGGAAGCCTTGCCAGTAATGGTTGCTGCGGTCACCAGCGTCAGAAAAGCGATGGATCAAACCGAGGATATCCAGTTCTCCATTACAGACCAGAGATCGAGCGTCATGCGTGGTGAGTCCACACATCCGCCCCAAGGCCTGGGCATGACCAAAGCGAAACTGGGGCAAGATCTCTTCTTGGCTTTCAGATTCCATCAGAACTTGAAAATCTTCAAAAGTCGGACATACCTCTTGCCCGCCAAAGCTGAAGACATGCGTCACCGGGTTCCAAAACCTCGCCGCGGCATGGAGGAAAGGAAGGTGCAACGGAGTGCGGCTCAGCGTGAATAGTGCATTCAAGCCGAAACCCCGGAAGTTTAGCTTTTCGGAGCCATCTAGAGAAGTGATCCAAGCTGTGTGATTTTCGACGAGAAACGTTTCCATTCTTGATGCAAAACTGAGGTGAATTGAATGAATCATGGAGCTGGGGCTTTTAAAGAGGGAGAAACACTATTCAGGAGGACACGTGGCAGAAACTAGATGGCTGCAGGGATAAGTGGCCGGCCGACCATCTTTTCTGGCTGGCCGGCCGGCCATTTGCTTTTTGAAAATCAGCCGGCCATCTCTCCCTCTCCATAAAACTGGCCGGCCGGCTCCCAAAGGTGGCCGGCCATGCTCCAGTGCATCTCCTTGGCCTTGTTTTACCCTCCGGGGGAAAGTTTCGAGCATTTCCATGCAACGGATATGTCAAAGGCCTTCATTTCCCTCTGTTTCGGATGCGTTCCGCTGCCCAGATCGTCCGGAATACACTTTGAGTTGTTGTTTTGTTTATCGAGTTGTTGTTTTGATTATTGAGTTGTCGTTTTGCTTATCGAGTTGTTTGTCGAGCTGTCGTGCTTTATGTTTTGAGTCGTTGCTCTCTGTTTAAGCAATCTTTATTTAAGTCTTGTTATTTGCAATGTCAACGCTATTGTATTTGCTTATCGAGTTGTAAACTTGCTAAGATTTTGTTATATCTTGGAAAGTTAGGCTGCTGCGTCGGTTCACTACCTGACTGGGCAAAATGAGCAATACACGCTTCCATTCAATCTCATTTTGGTGCAAAATGATGCGATATGATGCTAAGTGTTTAAAATACAATACTTTTTTCAAAAGCTGTTTCATCCCATCATGCTTCGTTTGTTACAACATTTTACAGACTAAGGCACAAGTTTTACGAAAAATAAACTGCCTGATAATGTACAAATGTGCTACAACTACTAGCAAAAAGATAAATAAAACAGGGGACAGCCGCATCTGTGCTCTCAAGAGCAGTAATAAGAGGCCCTCTTCGTCCTCTTCTGCGGAACGGACTCTCCGCCACCATTGCCATCGCCATCATCATCCGAGTCGGAGCTGTCGTCCTCTGGATCCCCCTCAGCCTCGTCTCCACTCCCCGAACTGAGACCAGAGCCCCTCTCCTCAGCAGATGTCTCTGACTGACGGTCTGTGGCCTCCTCCTCCTCATCAGGCTCCGCCTCTACAACATGAGCCCTGCGTCTGCGGACGGACCCTCCTCGAGCTCCTTGGAAAGGCCTAGATGGCCCAGCTCCTCGAAAAGGCCGGGATGGCCCAGCTCCTTGAAAAGGCCCAGATGGCCCAGCTCCATGAAAGGGTTCAAATGGCCCAGCTCCCCAAGGAGGCCCAGGTGGCCTGGCCTGCGGCTGACCGGACCATGGGGGCATCTGAAAATAAAGAGTTCAATTCAAATACATCAGTCCAAATATGTACATCAGATGCAGATACAAGCAAAAACTACATGAAATGAGTGCATGTGGACACGGTGTACAAGTGGGGTGTGCGTCAGGTGTGCTCTACACAAGTGGCCTATCAATGCGGTAGAAATCAACATGTCATCAGAAGTATGATAAATGCCAGAAAACTAAAGCGTACCTGGACGCCCATGATAGACATCTGTGCCTCTCTCCGCAGGACCATACCCTCCAGTGTGGCCACCAATCCGACCACCTCCTCCACGTACTCTTTGGGTGGCTGCAAACACAAGCTCAAATCATCAGCGAATGAAGGAGTGTCTAAGCATTTGAATGAGGAATACAAAGCAGTAGAACATACCGGTGGTGAGTCGGGGTCGATGACATATCGATGACCGGGCATTGGAGGCTCTAACGGGATCGGAATCGGAGAAGTAGTCCCATACTGCCACCCCATCAGCTCAGTCGGCATATCCGGCCATCCAGGATGAGGATAAGTCGGAGGAATCGGGGGAACCGGTCTACCCCCACCTCTAGATGTACCAGCCCTACTGGTGGAAGGGGCGCCTGCAGCCCGAGCCCGGGCCTGGCTAGAAGATGGCGTACCAGCAGACCTCGTCATCGGGGTACGAGCTCCCGTCAATGGAGGCATCAAATATATATGATGGTAAGTAGCGTAGTCCCCCTCCTCGAGATGTAGTAAAGCATCACTACCCAGCATGGCACCAACTACCTCCTGGAAAGAGAACCTGTCAGCAGTCCGCATACTGACCGGAGGTGCTGCGGGAGGATCCTGAGAGGTGTATCCCCATACCTGACGCAGAAAGCGCTCCCCCAGAAACCATGCCCTGCCAACCGGTCCCTCGAGCAGGGTCCTGTACTGGGAGGTGCCCGATCCTCCGGCATACTGGAATCGGAGACCATCGCCCAAGGGCGCCCAGGGCTGCCATGTAATCTGCGGATAACAAATGCATAAACCAATCAGAAATCGGGAATATATGGGGCAAATCAAAGATGAAAATTGAAGGAACTGAGAGTTCTAAAGTACCTCCGACTGTCGCACAGTGTCAAAATACTATCGCAAGTAAAGGAGAGACTCTCGGCGTCTCGGCCGGTGCGGGCCCTCGAATACCAGTGAGTATGGGGTCATGGGAGGCCTTGCCACCTCCAACTCCGGGCCTAACGTCGGGAAGTACACGTATACCCATAACTGAGAAAAGCAGTGCAGAATATAAGTACAAAATGCTGAGGGCAAAATACAGACTGTAAAGTGCGCCGTGTGTGCAATGTACAAGTAATGAGGAGCAGAAATGTAAATCAAGGGGACAGAAAGTACCTCCCAGGCTCTCCAGTAGCTACCAAGTAAGTCTCCCTGCCCGCGGGAGGTCGCGCTCATGTAGCAGTAAAGGGTAGCCAGGCCGGCGCCACCCCAGTCATATCTACTGACCTGTGATAGGTCAACCAGAGCGCTCAACAGATATAGCCCGACTGTGTTCCCTCTATCGGCAAACAGAGTAGTCCCGAAGAGAAACATAAGGAAACCACGGGCATACTGCTCTGTCTCCTCAGGAGTCTCGGGCACCATCTCCGCCCGCCGGAAATGAGAAGAGAACCAGGTATATCGGACTCTCCCAGAAGCCCTGTCAACAGGCGGGCGAGCCCCCAGTAGGTATATCCAGACGGCCTCCCACTCGCCCATGTCCTCGTCATAAGGAATAGACCAACCTCCTGTGTCCAGGCCGGTCAACGCAGCAAAATCCAGAGGGGTCATAGTCATGTCCCCAGTGGCAGAGAAATGAAAGGAGTTGGTGGTATCCCACCATCTCTCCACCAATGCCGCCATCAGTGTCCTCCTGGCAGGACAACGTGATAGCCCAACGCAGAAGGCCCCGAACCCTGCCAAGTCTACTAAACCCCGGACAGCCTCCGGGAGCTCAGCGTACCAATCCCTCGCGGCGGTCGAGCCATATCCCTGTACACCGCGAGAACCGACCTGCATTCAGAATGAATACATGTGTCAGTATGAGATGAATGAGCTGTGTGCCAATGAGACAAATATGGGCTGTGTGCCATTGAAATGAATGAGCTGTGTGCCAATGAGATAAATATGGGCTGTGTGCCATTGAAATGAATGAGCTGTGTGCCAATGAAATGAATGAGCTGTGTGCAAGCGAATAAGTTGCGTGAAAATTTAAAGTTTGGGCTGCATGTTCAACTTTCAGTTAAATGTGGGCTGCGTGTTCACCTAAAATCTGGGCTGCGTGTTCAGAAAATTTAAAGTTTGGGCTGTGTGTTCAACTTTCAGTTAAATGTGGGCTGCGTGTTCACCTAAAATCTGGGCTGCGTGTTCAGAAAATTTAAAGTTTGGGCTGCGTATTCAGAAAATTTAAAGTTTGGGCTGCGTGTTCAACTTTCAATCAAATGTGGGCTGCGTGTTCACTATTTTAAAGTCAGGGCTGCGTGTTCAGAAAATTTAAAGTTTGGGCTGCGTGTTCACTATTTTAATGTGGGCTGCGTATTCACCTAAAATCTGGGCTGCGTGTTCAGAAAATTTAAAGTTTGGGCTGCGTGTTCAACTTTTAGTTAAATGTGGGCTGCGTGTTCACCTAAAATCTGGGCTGCGTGTTCAGAAAATTTAAAGTTTGGGCTGTGTGTTCAGCTTTCAGTTAAATGTGGGCTGCGTGTTCACCTAAAATCTGGGCTGCGTGTTTAGAAAATTTAAAGTTTGGGCTGCGTGTTCACCTAAAATCTGGGCTGCGTGTTCAGAAAATTTAAAGTTTGGGCTGCGTATTCAACTTTCAGTTAAATGTGGGCTGCGTGTTCACCTAAAATCTGGGCCGCGTGTTTAGAAAATTTAAAGTTTGGGCTGCGTGTTCAACTTTCAGTTAAATGTGGGCTGCGTGTTCACCAAAAATCTGGGCTGCGTGTTCAGAAAATTTAAAGTTTGGGCTGCGTGTTCAACTTTCAGTTAAATGTGGGCTGCGTGTTCACCTAAAATCTGGGCTGCGTGTTCAGAAAATTTAAAGTTTGGGCTGCGTGTTCAACTTTCAGTTAAATGTGGGCTGCGTGTTCACAATCAAACATGGGCTGCGTGTTCAGAAAAAAATCAGAGTTTGGGCTGTGTGTTCTACTCCTAGTCAGTGTGTTTGAGCCGTGTGTTCACTTCTTAACCAATGTGTGCCGTGCGTTCACAATCAATTAATGAGCCGAGGGTTCAGAAATTCAAGCGTTTAAACTACATGTTCAGGATGCAAGTAAAGTACTATGTCGTAAGTTAAACTGTGTGTTCAAAGCATGGCAAAGGCACGAAATGATTCTCCTGGGAGGGGGGGCTTGGTTATGCGGTGGAATGGGGTAATATAGATACTAGGATCGTAAGATGCGACCCCAGTTTGGATGAAATTGATTCTCCTGAGAGGGGGGGCTTGGTTATGCGGTGGAAGAGGATTGGTCGTGACATTGGGTTTGTCGGGAGGCGCAATCACCTGCTTGTCAATAAGATCCTGGATCTCATGACGCAATCTGTAACAACGATCGGTGTCGTGACCGTGTTGCTGGTGATATGCGCAGTATTTTGCTGGGTCATAAGAGGGAGGGAGTGGGTTCGGAAGTGGCCTCGGCTCCAGGGGTTTCAAATGATTTTTCTTGATCAATACCCCCAGAGCTTTGGTCAGGGGCATGTATAAGGGTGTGAAGGTTCTTTGGCCTCGGGGTTGGAATCTGGTGGTTTGTGTGTCGCTTCCAGACGCGCCAGAGAAAGGTGTGGCCGCAATGGGCCTTGGAAGGGGAGGGGGAATGGTGGTGACCACGCTTACCTCTGAAGCTCTTGCAGTAGCGGTGCCACTCGGGCCCGCATTGTTGTTTCGGTTGAATGTTCTCCGGGGTTGCTCCCGGTCTTGGTCAATTAGACCTTGTTTCATGGCATCTTCAATTTGCACCCCCATTTCGTGTAAATCTGCGAAGGTGGGGAAGGGGACTACAATCATTCTCTGCATCAGCTTTGGTTGGAGATTGCGCACAATCATCCGAATTTGATCTTTATCGGTGGGCCTCAAGGTCATCATCGACGCCTTTGCCCTCCACCGGGTTACAAAATCAGAAAAGGTTTCCTTGGGCTCCTGCCTTGTCTTCTCGAGATCATGAGTTGTAATCTCGATCTGAGTGTTGTATGAGTATTGCGCGACAAAGGCCTCAGCCATTTCATCCCAGTTCTTCTTTACTTCATCTTCTAACTTTGCGTACCAGGTGGCGGCTACACTCGACAGAGTCCGGCTAAACAGTGAAAGCTTCTGGGGTCTAGTTAGGCCCATTGGCCGCAAAATGTCTGAGAATAGTCGAAGATGGACCATGGGGTCTCCGGACCCGTCAAAGCGGTCAATTTGCGGCATCTTGAACCTATCAGGCAATATCACGGCCACATCGGTATATTCATCCCCGATGTCCGGGATAGCCTTCCCCCCTTGCGATTTTTTGAAGAGCTTCTCAAGCTTGCTCAACTTCAGAGCTGTATGGTCAATCTCGAACTCAAAGGAAGAGTCCGGGTGATTGGGTGCAGGGGTCTTGGACAGTTGTGTCGGAAGCGGGGGCGGAGCTGGCCCCGTTGGGAGGTTCGTGTCCTCTTGCAAGTTTTGGATATTCGGCACAGCATTCTGGGTGTTTGGCGGAGCGTTCTGAATAGTGGGTGTTTGCCAAGGTAATGGAGCCCCTGCCGGAAGAGGGACTTGATGTGAAGCAGACGCTGCATTCTGCTGTTGCAGTCTGGTAATTAGCTCAGCCTGTTGGGCCATGATCTCGGCCTGTTGCTTGGCGAACTCATCTCGGCGAGTGGCATCCTGCTGCATGGCCCGCATGGTCTCTTGCATTTGGTGTATCATCTCATCAACTCCTGTTGGCGTCGCCATACTGTTTTGATCTATCTGAACTACTGACAGATCTATCTCTATTGCAACAATGGGGATCTCAATCCGACTGTCCACTGATGGGGGAAACCACTGTTCTGGTGATCTCTGTTCAGATACACTGCGCTTCCTCTGCCTTCTTTTGACAATAGGGGGTAGAGAATGGAACACTGGCTGTCCGCCAATTAGATCCTCAGATCGATTGAGTCGGCGACCTCGTGTCCAAAGTGCTTGGGGGGTATCTGCTGGGTTTGAAGCAATTGTGCTAGAACTGCCCCTAGTAAAAAGATAAATAAAGCAATAAGGAAATAAATAAACAGATAAACGGACAGCATAACGGCGTAAAGTAAATGCATGACACACAGTCGAACATAACAATACACAGTCGATAAGCTGAATACATACTGCCCTCAAACACTGATTATTATCCCTGTATTACTGCCCTCAAAACTGAATCTCTGATACCCGCAGATAACTGATTCTGAAATATTGACAGATGCCCGCAGGCCTGATACCCACAATACTGAACTGACGCCCGCAGGCCTGATGCCCAAACTCATACATTGATATATGCATTCCTGTAGAGACGCACTCTAAAGCACATAACAGATAAGTGAGAGCCAAAACACCCCTATGTTGGGGTAGGGTTTCCCTGTCATATTTTGTCAGGAACTAGGTTTCACTACGCACGCAGCGGTTTCAAACAACCTATAAACGGGTAAGCAACCTGTCCTAGTTTGGAATGGTCACTATGGATCCGAATATGCACTAGGTCGAATGGTCAAAAAGGGTGCCCCGGTAAAACCGGGGTTTGTGTTCCCATACTGGCAGAGCCCACAACCGGTCAGCCTTATGGTCATGCCTTGACAAGACAAGCCTCCGGCAAACCGTTCAGGAATAACAGATGGCAAACACGGTGTCCTAGGCGCACCAACGCAAATGCAATGCAAAGAAACACACAAGCGTAGTCAAAAACAGATATCATGAGTTCGAGTCAAGTTCTCTAAATCCCCAGCAGAGTCGCCAGAAACTGTAGACGTCCCCGAACGCCCCGGGAGGGTTAGTTCCCGTTCTGTTCATTTTGGGTTACTACAGCTCAGACTCTTAAAATGTCACGGTTCCTAATCTGAACCAAAGAGTCCAAATCCGGCACATTGTTTTGAGCAACTGATTTTTTGAAAAAGTAGTGCCAAACATGGACTGCTTTGCCAAGATACAGAGTGCCACCTAAATATTTTTTAATGGGAAATTTAGGAAACCCTGACTCGGTGCCAAAGGCCACGTGTCCGTCATCACCAAAGTTGCCTCGGCTCGGGAACTTGGGTACGATTGGGGAAGGTCACTTCGTGAGCACCCCGCTCGCCCGGTCAAAGACCGGCCTCTACTAACCATGATATCTATTTTTGAAAAACTTTGTGTGTCCTTATTCCGGTTATTAGCCTAGGTTACTATGTGATGCACACAGCATATAAGTATAGACTAGGTCGCCCGAATTGGAACAAAACATTTCATGCTTGTTTATTTGAAAGATGGTTTGCTACTCGCAAGTAGGCTTAAAATGCAGATTTGCCACCCGCAGGTAGGCTTAGAAAAGATGGTTTCGCCACTATCTAGTGGGCTAAAAACAAACAGTTGATGATTTATTCTAATCCAAGTAACCCAACCTTCATCCACAGGCATTCAGGCAGATATGTCACATAAGCAATTAGCCTCATGGTAAGCATGCTATTCATGGCAGTCACTCACACGCATGCAAGGATGCTAAAGCATAGAACTTACCGAGTACTCAAGCCAAAATAGAAACTACATTAGAAATCATGCATGATCCTAAGTATACAGAAATGCCTAATGCAACACATGCAAAAATGCAACTAAAGCAGGCTCGGCTATTCTAACATGTCAATGAAATGCTACAACTATCATGTATTCAATTTGGAATTGAAAGTACAATGCAGTTAGTATGGTGCACCGAGCCCGGTGCATGCAAAACAGATGAATGAATGCAAACATGCTATCATACTGTATGCTAATTTAAATATGCCCTAATCTAACCATCATAAGCGGATAAAATAAAAGGGAGAAAGACGTGGGGTTGGACGACTACAACACACACACACGCATGCTTATTACAGTTGTGCCCTCGCGCAGAGGGTCCGAATAAATATAACAGTCCCCAAATAAAAGAATATTACAGTCCAAAATGTTACAGTCCAAATAATACAAATTCCTAATTAATTAACGAATTAACTAGAAAATAAATAAACTGGCATGCAAGCCAGGGACTGCCTTGCTTCTGATGGATGATGCATGTCTGGGTTGTCTTCGCGGAAATCCACCGGGATGCCCAATTAGCCTCTGTTTAGCAGTTATTCTTGGAAAGCGTGCCGAGCTCCGAAAAGTTGCTGATTCTTCATTTTGCTGCAACAGAGAGCGGGAAAGGAGCATAGCAATGTATTTGCACAGATATATGCATGCCTCAATTCTCGTGCCACCAATCACGCATACCGAGGTATGATGGCCGAGGAGCCGAAATGCAAACATTCAATATAGGATGAATGTACATGAAAACACCTAAAACCTAACTCCATCATGGATAATCCGGAGTGTCGGTGACTGGGGAATTGAGACACGTTCCGTCACTCGGAGTACGAAATGCACCTCGTTTCCCGTGCCCCGGGCTAACTCCTATCCCGAACACGATGCAATATGTATGACATGCATTATTGCAACTAAGGTACAGCCTAGCATGCAACATGCTATGAAAATGGGATACCTCGAAATGCGTGCACCCAGGCACGCAAACCGAGGAAATGCACGAATGCGATCTAAGATACCACCTAGTAAGCATTATGCTGTGAAAATGAGATGCCTTGAAATACGTGCACACGGGCACGCAAACTGAAGAAATGCATGAATGCGATATGGCTAAAATGGCATATAGAATGCAACATGGACTTATACTAACATGAGAGAGCCTCAGCAACACTCACATAAGAGGCCGATGGATGAAATGAAGTGTCTCGAAATGCGTGCACACGGGCACGCAAACCGAGGCAATGGCATACGCAATGCAATATGGCTAAAATGGCATATAGAATACAACATGGACTTATACTAACATGAGAGAGCCTCAGCCACACTCACATAAGAGGCCGATGGATGAAAATGAAGTGCCTCGAAATGCATGCACATGGGCACGCAACCGAGGCAATGGCATACGCGATGCAAATGACATGGAATGATATGCAAAATGCTAATCGGAATTTCAGCACTGAAATGTGGGGGAAAACAGCCCCGAAATGAGGCGAAAGTACACCCGATGTATGGAATAATCCCGAAACATGAATTTTGGCACCCAAAATGGCCTATAGCTATACCAAATATGCACAATTGGTACATGGAATGTAAAGACAGAAGCAAGGCAGCCCCAAAATAAGCACTTTTACAGTTCAAAGAATGGCCAAACAACAAACAGAAATAGGGCAAAACTAGCATGCAAAAATGGCCCTAAATATGAGATTAAGAAGCAACTCACAGCTGCTGTCCTCAAACAGATTAGGGCCCTTCAACAAAGTTGAAGAGGGGCCCAAAATATGATCTTTTTCAGTTCTGAAAATATCCCAAAAACAAACACAGGTATAGCTACACTCTTATGCAAGAAAAGGGCCAAAAGATGGCCAAAGAAGGAAGTGGTAGATGCAAAGCCCAAACAGAAAAATACTCTTCTACAATACTGATGAGGGACCAAAAATATGCACATTTACAGTTTATGGCAACCCCAAAAATAGTATACAAACATGCTAGAAAAGCCATGCAAGATAGGGCCCAAAAGAGGTCAAAACACAAAGTATACAAAACATTCATCAAACAGCCAAAGACCCTTAATGAAACATGAATATGGGATCAAAATAAAACTATTTTCAGTTCTGTAAATCGTCCAAAAATGGAAGCAAGATAGGCCAACAAATCATGCGAAAATGGGGATTAAAAGAGAGATATAACATGAAGTGTATAAAATATGCGTCAAACCATGAAAGGCCCTTAATGAAACATGAAGAATGGGCCAAAATAAGACCTTTTCTAGCTCTGCAAAATGACCAAAAACAGAAGCACAAGGGGCTGCCGAGTCATGCAAAAAAAGGGGACCAAAGATGAATATAAAGACAAGTGGTATATGGAGATCCCAAACAGTGATGAGCCCTTCTTCAATGTTGAAGAGGGGCTCAAAATAAGCCTAATATCAGTTCATGAGAAGCTCCAAAATAGATCACACATAGGCTAGAAAAAGCATGCAAAATATTGACATACAAAGAGGTATTGAAACAAGTGTGAGATGGGGTTCTCAAATAGGGTTGAACCCTTCAACAAACATGTAGAATACCTCAAAATAGGCCTAGTTTCTGTTAGGGTCGGAGCCTAAAACAGTAAGCAAGAGGGCTAGAGGAATGGTGCAAAAATGAGCTAGAAAAGAGGGAAAATGGACTCACCCTTGAAGATCAATGCTTTTGTTGCTTCTTGGACCAACTTTGATGACTCTAAGCTTCTGGAATTCCTCTCCTTGCTGCTGGAATGGAGTGGTGGTGGTAGAGCTTGGTGGTGATGAAGAAAATGAGGTGTAACTTAGGAGTTTTCAAGGAAAATGAGAGAGATGGAGTGAGATAAGTATGTCTATGTTTGAAGCAATTTTTCTAACCCTTAATGCAAGGTTGCCTGCTGGTTATATGGACAAAAAAGAGGGAGCAAAGGAGGGGCAAAGGTGGGGGAAAATGAGGCAAGTTTTCCCCCACAAAATATCCCCCGGATTGAGATATTTTCTGGGGGAAACAGCTATACAGCTGTAAAGTGTGTATTGCAAGGAACATAGCCGGCCACTTTTTGGAGCTCCAGGTGGCCGGCCGGCTACCTCCCATGGCCGGCCGGCCAAGGGTCAAAATGGTCCAGAAGAATTAATGGCCGGCCACTAACTTTTAGGATCCTCCCAGATGTGTACAACACAAGTATGTGGTTGAAAGTTGGCAACAGTGAAACAGGAGTGACAACAATCCATTTAAAGAGGGGGGTCAAAAAGTGAAAGTGGAATTACTGGCCGGCCACAAATTTTTAGGGTCCACCCATGTGTGTACATCACAGATATGTTGTTGAAAGTTCAAGAAAATGGCTCAAGGGTGTTCAACATTAGCCCGGAAGCGAGAAAAAACGGGCGTCGGAGGGCGCCGGAAGAAGATAACTGGTTGTTGAGACAATTGCTAGCCTCCCACCCTTCCATGGCCTTCCTAGTGATGAAACAGAGGTACCTGCCAAAAATGAACAAAAACCGATGCAAAACGAAAGCTCGGGGGCCAAAACACGCAGTTCGGGGTCCCGAAAATTGGCTGTTAAGCACCGAAAGTGGCGTTCGACCACGAAGTGGGTTTCTCAGACCCCAGTGTCCCTCAAAAGGGAGCAAATAAGAAGTATGTCAAAAAAAAGAGTAAACGGAGACGGTTAGGCGGTCCCGAACAGAGGCACACGGCCAACGGTCCCGAAAAACCGGGAACCGTGCTCCGAAATGGGCAAAATGGCCTACGGCCAGAAAAAGTAGCGCACGGCCACTGAGAGATGGTCTACGGGACCTCTCCTTCCCCTCAGGAAAAGAAACAGAGAAAACCGAGTCTGGTTCGCAAACCGAGGCAAGGCACAGAAGAGGGTTCGGAAGCCCGGAGGCAGGGCTCGCAGCCGCGACTCTGAGACTTCTGAACAAGCACAACACGCAATATCACCGAGTGCTCAACTGGTGACGTCTGAGTCTTAAGGTTGGTCAAAAATGGAGTGTCTACACACGGGCACCTTCCTTGTGCCAAATAGGGCCTGTCGAGACAGGCAGAATGTAATTAGTACACGTAGATTGGAAATTAGAGTCGAAAATGTCTTAAACTTAATCGGAAAAGGGTGTTCGGGGGGCGAAAATGCAAAACAATCATTGAATCACTCTATGGATCTCACAGACAGCTTCCTTGTGACAAATAGGACTTGTGGGGATATATAACATGTAATTAGCACACATAGGTTGGGAGTCGAAAACACCTTAAACTTAGTCGAAAAATGACTTCTTCCATGAACGTACTTTTTCTTGCTTAAGTGTGTTGTAGATTAAAAAAAAAAATTAAAATTCTACAAACTGAGATACAGTAGTGTATGAATTTTCATTTGACTTGCCAAAAAAGGCTATACAATAAATGATGTTAACTGTAGTAGCTTTACTTTTTTATTTTACTAAATTACTAATCATGTAGCTGAGCTGTGATAATTCAACTGATATGCAAGCAAGGAACCAAATAAAACACACCAATTTTGTACTCAGATTCTCCGTAGACCGTATGACATTATCCTCAAATGCTATATGGTACTAATGGGTGCAATTTTTTTTGTAGATGGTTTTTGGCATGGACTTGTGGATATTCGATTTTTGTGTATGGAGGACAATTTACAGTTTTGTATAATTCTGCTATTATGTTCTCTACTGTTTGTGTGGATTTGTATTAATCATAGAGATAACTTTTGGCATTGAACAGATAATTATTGCCGTGGTATATAGATTACTTTTTGTCGTGATACAGATTACCATGATAATTTGTATCATGCCTCATGGTAGTGAATATATTTTGTGTAGATAGGACGTGGTTTTTGTATGATTGGGTGTTTTGTATGAAATTATTATTTTAAGTTAGAATATACTTGGTTTGTATGGAATTTGATACTAAAATTTATTCATTTTTGGATGGTTGGAAGTGAAATGGATACAGATTGTGGAATGGGTAGTAATATATGTATGGTATTTATGTCGCATATTTGTACAACAATTGACAAAATATATATTTTAGATGACACATATAGCCAAAGCAAGTAATTGTTGGTCCAATACACATCTATATGTGGTTGATCACATTTGAATTTTGAACATTGAATGGTCCATTGGTGGTTGTATTGTATCCTACATGAAGAGTGTTTGAGACGTGATCAAACCAAAATGGATATATGTATGAAGGAGGCATAACCCTCAATGGGTTGAATAAGAGTGTAAGTGGTTCAGTTCGACCAGGGTTGAGGGAAAGTTTAGCTCCCAACTGAACCGTTCGTTTTTGTTGATTGAGGAACCGAAACAGATTGCATGTTACAGTTCAGCTTTTTTCGATTTTGTCAGTTTGGTGTGTAGAGGAGGGATTCAAATGAGGTTCTAAAGGGTTCCCACATTGGCAATAAATGAAGAAAAAGGGTGGAAATTGTTCTATAAATGCCTCACTTCTTAATTTTTATTATAGAAAGTGCATTGTTAGGCACTTATCCTCTAGTGTTCAAAGAATTAGTATAAAAGTATTTAAATACATATTTCGGTCAGTTTGGTTTGTCTGTGTAAAAATTTTCAAAACCGAAACAAACTATGCATTACAAAAAACAGGCTGAAAACTGAAATTTGATTTGGTCTTGAGCAATCAGTTCGGTTCTAACCGTTTTTCTTTTGAATTAATATCGATGGTTGTGTTTTATAACCATTTGTACATTGTAAATATGCCTTTTGGTACATGTTTTTGTAGTAGATATTAGGAGTGTTTGGTGCAACTTATTGTAAACTAAAAGTTGATAATTAGAAAGCTAAAATTAAAAGCATTCCTTCTGCAGCTTCTAAATAATCAGCTTTTCTTAACTTATTTAAGCTATTTTTGCCTTAAAAGTTGTAAGCAAAAGCTGCATCAAACAATCTGGCACAGATTCTCAAATTAAAATAAGCTATAATCACCCTTATAATCCACACCAAACACCTCCATTGCCAATGGTTTCTCCCATCTCTTTTCCTCTCTTGTGTGATACCTAGTCTCATGACTGCATCCACCAAGGTTCTTTGGTCCTTTTAGGACCATGAGTGGCATCAGCGCAGAGATTTTGACACTGTTGTTTCTAGAAAACTACATTTCACAGATGCAAATTTTGTCTTCTAATTCGATCTACTAGATCTTAAATGAGGCTTTTGGTATCACCATTGCAGCTGCAGCAAAAAAGCTAGTGGGAAGAGATGTATATTTGGTACAGGTTAAATGGAATACATACAGGTTGTGGACAAATTAATTAAAAAAAATATAAAATGATGTTTTTGGCGACTAAACAATTGGTAGTCAAAATGGAGTAAATACTTTTAGCGACTAAATAGTTAGTAGTTAAAAAAAAAATAACAAATCTTTTGGAGACTAATTCTTTAGTAGCCCAAAAAAAATATAATGAAAAAAAGTTTTCGCGACAAAAACTTTAGTAGCCAAACAAAAAATTAAAAAGAAAATAACACTTTTAGCGACTAAATATTTAGTAGCTAAAACAAAAGAATATACCTTAGGCGACTAAAACTTTAGTAGCTAAACAAAAATTAGACTTTAGGCGATTAAAATATTTAGTAGCTAAAAAAAAAGAAGATAAACCAAAAAAAAATTTTGGCGACTAAAAGTTTAGTTGTCTTAAATAATTTAAGTTTTTGGTAACAAAAAGTGTTAGTCGCTGAAAATGTGATATTAAATTTATTTGATAGCTTTTGGCGATTAAAAAATTAGTCGCCAATTGTGGACTTTTGGCGACTAAATATTTTTTAGTCGCCAATATCTTTCCCAACAATCATCCAACGACAAAGCTGGTGACCAAAAAATTTAGTCGGTAAAAGATTTGGGCAGCTAAAATGTGACTTTTGGTGACCAAAAATTTAGTCGCCAAAAGTGTAATTTGTCTAGAACTCTCGTTAGCCTTATATAGGCTTGGTTAGATTAGATTTAATTAATTCTAACTTAGACTAATCAATTGTAATTATTTTATTCTAATTATTTAGTTCCGAATCGAAATCTAAATCTAATTATTTAGATCTAGTCAATTTCACGTTCAGGTTTCAATAAGGCCTTCAATTTTCATATCAAAACAAAATTCTCAACAGATTTTCCTACGACAGACAGATAGAGTTACATATAACACATAAAATGCACAATTATCACAAAATTTCACTCTAATTACATAATTAGGATTCTTAATTACTATTTAGTAACTAATTACGGATTGGGGTTATTACAGTCACAGCCTTCGGAGACCATCGACGCCGCTAAAGACCTGAAAAAGAAGATACGAAGCTTATCTATGACTCCCTGCACCATCGCTTTCACGTTGCTTTCTTGTTGTCGCCGATCTGATGCCAACATCTGCAGATTTGTAGATCCGCCTACCCTAACCTTAGATCTAGACCACCATCGTGGTTTGCAGCAAAGATGAAGACGAAGACGAAGATGAAAAGTCCGACGATGATCTGGTTTTATACGATCAGAGAGAATGGGTTTGGATACAAAAATGGTTGAGAATGAGAAAGAGACTTAGAGATCTGGTTCTATATTGTGTGTGTGTGTAGGGACGGAACTAGAATTTCATCATCAGATGGGCCAAAAGACAAATAAATTTTTTCACTATATATATAAGCACACATGTATGTACAGTATGATATATAAATTATATCTATACACATAAAAAAAAATTCAAATACCATAGAAGCAATTTCTAATAAGATAAAAAAGTTTTTTTGGTGTAAAATAAAAAGAGATGCAAGATGGGATAAGAATGAGATACGTATTTTTTATATTGGGGGGTCATATTACGTATAAAATAAGATATATAGTTATAAAATGCCATGACAAATCTTATTTTTCACAGAAACATGGGGGGCCATAGCCCCCTATAGTCTTCTCCCAGTTCTGTCCCTGTGTGTGTGTATATATTCCTCTATTTACATGTGTACTGGTTGCATGTGAATATGTGTGTGTGTGTGTGTGTGTGTGTGTGTGTGTGTGTTTCAAAGTTCTGTGTTTGTTGATTGTTGATTTTGATGTTATTTTCTATTTGGTTCCCAAGAGAATGAAGGAAAAGTTGAGAAATTGATCATTTGAACATCAAAGCAATAGTGAGAATAAGACTATTTGGTTTTCTTGTTATGTTTGTGTTTTTCTCAACAACCAAACACGTAGGTTTATCAATACATGACACCTTTTAGTGTGATTCAAAGTCGATTTTCTCCTCAGATCATAGTATTTATTTATTTATTTTTAATTTTATGTAAGAGTTTATTTTAATGCTGTCATATTGAGGTGTTGGCTAGTTTATATACCCTATTGTACAAGTTTTTATTTATTATTTATATTTTTGTTGTTTTTGATCTTGAGGAGAGAGATATTGTTGTTGTTGAATTTAAACAAATAGATTTTCAAAACATAGAGATTTGTTATTGAATTTGAATTTTATTTGTACAGATGATAGAAAGGGAGATAGAGAGAATTTGAACAGATAAATTGCAATAGATAGATTTTTTCAACAAAAAATTTCAACAGATAGATTTTTTAAATAAGATAATTTGAACAGATAGAGAGAGGAACCCACATATTTTAAACAGATAGGGAAAAAAATTAAAATAGATAAGGTAAAAAAAATTGAACAAATAGGAAAAAAATGAATAGATAGGAAAATTTTTGAACAAATAGGGAAATTTTTTGAACAGATAGTCAACAAAAGTCAATAGATAAATTAAGGGGTAAAATTGAAAACAAACAAAAGGACTTCTCACGAAACTATTTTACAAATGATGAGCTTCTCACCAACAAAAAATATCTATTGGACCTAATGCCTTATACCCTCTTTAGTTTGGATTTGTTACCAATTTACTTTTAAATGAATCAAAGTCAAAAACATAATTAATTGAATTTCTACTATGGCAAGAGAGAACAAAATCATAACTCATTTCAAATAAGGGTTAGGCTTCTCTTACGTTAATTAAGATGACAACTTTAGAGAACGTTTGGCTCGGTAGGCTAATTTTTTGATTGATTTTGGTGATTTGAACCGTTGACCTTTTAAAAGTAGTTTACTAGAATATTCATGTAGAAAATCAAAATAATTAGACATCAGTAGCTATATGTTTAAATCATATTTGTTTTTAAAAATAGATGACAAATATAATTTCAAAAATAACTATCCATTTTTTATAATATAAATTTGATTCGAACATATAGTTACTGATTTCCTATCATCTTAATTTTTTACATGAATATTTTACTTAATGAATCCTAAAAAGTGAACGGTTCGAATAATCGAAATTAGTGCCAAAATAGACCTACTAAGTCCAAATGCTATCTCAAGTTGAGGTAACCAATATAAGAGAAGCCCAATTTTTTCGATGTGTCTTTATCAATAATCACCAAACAAGTTTTTGCCTTTGATCTAATGTCTTATACTCTCTTTGGATGGACTTTTCACCAATTTCTACTCTTTGAATATGGTTTCTCTCAAGTTGGCTATCCCAACTTGAGAGAGCGTTTGGACTTAGTAGATCCATTTTATGATCGATTTCAATAATCCAAACTATTCATTTTTTAGAACTCATTGAATAAAATATTCATACAAAAAATAAAATTATCGGACATCATTAGTTATAGTTTGAATCATATTTGAATTGCAAAGAATGAATGGCTATTCTTAAAATTATATTTACCATCGATTTTGTAAAATAAATATGATATAAAACTTATAGCTATCGACGTCTAATTATCTTAAATTTTTTGCATGAGTATTCTATTCAACATGTCTTAAAAAGTGAATGGTTTCAATCATCAAAATTGGTCTCAAAATGGGCTTACCGAGCACAAACGTTCTCCCAAGTTGAGATGACAACATGAGAAAAGCCAAAACCTTTTTCTATATATATATATATATATTTATTTATTTAACATAGTCACTCAAATACCTTATTAGTATCTCATTTTTATACATAAATTGTTAACCTTTTACTCTTATAAGTGTGTTCTGGTATAGTAGTAAAATTAATTCTAAAATAATTATCTAAAATATTTTTATTTGTAAAATAATGGTATATTAATGTTTGAACAAATTATAACTAATATTTTATAATCATGTAATGAATAATGAGAATGTTATAAAAATTCGTGATTTTAAATTGAAACAAACAACATAATATTGATTCGATCTGATTTGATTATAAATTTTTCATAATCAAATTTAATTCTAAAAATTTCCTAAAATCTTAATTTACGGATTGTTTGAGAATAATCTAAAACAATACACTTATTATCTTTTTTAGGTCATATTATTTCTTTATTTTTTTACACATTCTTTTTGGATGAAGCTCCAATAAATCCCAAAATATAATTTTATGAACTATTTAATCCTCATTTTTTTCTTATGAACCTAAAAGTCCCATTAATGTGGAAATTACACAGAAGGGTAGTCATTTACACGTTTGAGTTTAATTTTTCAAGGATAAAATGGGTTTCTCCAAATGTAAAATTACACATTTATCCGTACTATAGAGGTTTTGATTTTTTCCCTCATTCTTAAACAAATCCCACATTATGAATAAGAATGTAACATTCAAATGTAACACTCTAATGTAATACACTAAAAAATTCCTTAGTATACTTTTCACAAACATAACAACGTAACACTCCAAACTTTTCCCAAACGTAACACACAAAAAAGGAGTTCGGATCCCCTCCTTAAGAACCCTCCTCCACATCCTACTTTTCAGATGAGCCGTTGCACATCCAACGGCTGAGATTAAAAAAAAAAAAAAAAAAAATGAAATTTTCGTCCATTCTCGCCCAAACAAAACACGACTCTCACAGAGGTTATACATTTAGAGGTTATGCGCACTCCTCTCACACAGCCTACAGCCTACACTCACCCATTCTCCTCCATCCTCATCGGTGACCCAATACCGGCGGCGACCCACTCTCGACGTCATTGCAGATCCGACGATGGTAACCCAGTCTCAAATAGATCCAGATTCTGTCTGGATGGGCGGGTCCTTGGCAAACCAGAGGTTAGTCTTCCTCTTTGCCTCACACTGTGTAATTTATTATTTGAGCTTGAAACATTATCTGTCTCAGCCGAGGATTATTTGTTTGAGCTTAAAAATTATTTTGCAAACAATGTCTGGTCTGTAATTTATTATTTTGCAAACGATTTTGCAAACAATGTCTGGTCTGTAGTTTAATTTTTATGTTTATATGCAGAATAATTTGAGCTTAACAATGTTTGAGCTTAACAAACAACATTTGAGCATGACAATGGGTTCATCTTAACATTATTTGAGCTTAACAATTTTTAACAAATTATTTGAGCTTAACAAGTGTCTGGTCTGTCTTAACATTATCTGTTAAGCTCGAATATTGTTATGTCTGTTAAGCTTAAAAATTACAATAATGTTATGTCTCAGACACTTAATATTTGAGCTCAAACATTACAGACCAGACACTTATTTGAGCTTAACATTATTTGTCTTAACAATCGATACAAATTGCTATGTTAGAGACATTATCTATGTAATGGATTATTGATTATGTTTGATTGAGCTTGAAAACATATCCTCTTCCAAAAAATGTGTGGTCGGAATTTTTTAAAACTGAACTTAGTCTCTAAGTTTTTATGGCTGGAATATTTTTTCAAATTGAAATTATGTTTTTATGTGTCTAAAATAAAGGTTTAATTTATGTACCTAAGATTTTATTTATATGGATTTTCAGTTGCATTTTGATATCGATATGGAACCTGAGAATGATTGTGCTTGGAAGCCAAAACAGGGAATGACATTTGATTCTGAACAATGTGCGTATGATTTTTATAATACATATGGAGGAAGAATGGGGTTTAGCATAAGAAGAGATTATTGTAGGAAGAACAAGTTTACTAACCAACTTATTTGTAGACTTTTGGTTTGCAACAAGGAGGGATTTCGAAAGGTTGACAAGTGAGACCCATTGGCAAAAAACCCTAGAGCTGAAACTAGGACCAGTTGTGAGGCTCGACTTTATATTAAATTAGATGAGGGTACTGGGAAATTTGTTGTGACTGATTTCAAAGAAAAACACAACCATGATCTTGTATCACCCGAGTGTGCCCACATGTTGCCATCACAAAGAAAGATATCAACTACCCAAGCAATTGCGTTAGATTTGGCGGCACAATCTGGTCTTCGTTTAGGCCAGTCTTTTGAACTCATGGGTAGAGAAGCTGGTGAAAGGCAATGTCTTGGGTTTACGAAATTAGATCAAAAAAATTATTTAAGAACCAAAAGACAACAAAGTTTAGCATATGGGGAAGTAGGCAATGTGTTGCAATACTTTAAAGAAAAATATTTGCAGAATCCTTCCTTCTTTTATGCTTTTCAATTAGATAATGAGGAGCAAATAACCAATATGTTTTGGGCCGATGCACAAATGATCATGGATTATGCCCAATTTGGTGATGTTGTCACATTTGATACGACTTATAAGTTAAACAAAGAACATAGACCCTTTGCATCTTTTGTGGGATTCAACCATCATAGGGAAACAATTATATTTGGTGCAGCATTGTTGTATGATGAGACCACCGAATCGTTTGTATGGTTGTTTGAAAATTTTCTAGAGGCTATGTCAAGAAAGGCACCAAAAACTTTGTTCACCGATCAAGATGCTGCAATGGCTAAAGCCATACCCATCGTTATGCCTCATACAAGTCACCGATTGTGTACTTGGCATTTGATGCAAAATGCATTAAAACACGTTAACTGTTTGTTCGAAGATAAGGGAGTGAAGGGTGTATTAAATAAATTCTTCTTTAACATTGAAGATGCAAATCAATGGAAGTTAGAGTGGGCGGAAATGCTTGATAAATATGATGCGCATGAAAACCATTGGTTGAAATTGACTTTTGCGGTGAAAGAAAAATGGGGCTGGCCTTACGTTAGATCAACATGGGCTGCGGGAATGAGTACCACACAACTTAGTGAATCTTTTAATGTTTTTTTGAAGGATTACATTCGTTCTGATTTTAACTTAAATGAATTCTTCATGCATTTCGAAAGGGTACTTTACGAGAAGCGATACAAGGAGTTAGAAGCAAGATATGCTTTGTGCCAAAGGTTGCCAAAGGTGAAAGCAACAATAAGAATGTTAATTCAAATGGGTAATGTCTACACAAAAAAGATCTTTGAGGAATTTCAAAATGAGTACTTTCAATCCATTGAATCGGACATAGAAGCAATTGAATATGGCGAGGCTAGTACCATTTACACAGTTGTTGATGTTGGTAACAAACATGCAAGGAAAGTGAAGATGGACAGGGATGGCTTTTTGGGTTGTAATTGTACAAAGTTTGAAAGGAAAGGAATCTTGTGTTGTCACTCATTGAAGGTTATTAGAGACATATTGAAGATGAAAGAGGTTCCTCTACAATACATTCTAAAGAGGTAGACCAATCAAGCAAGAGCCGAAACTATGAAGGACATTAAGGGGAATGACATTCAAGTAGATATGAAATTCCAACAAGCCTCGCGGTATAAGACATTGATGACCGCATTTAGAGCACTAGTAAGTAGAGCTACTGAAACTGAAGAAACTTATGATTTTTGTATTGCACACCTTGCTACATTAGGTGCAAATGTTGAAGGCAAGTTAAGTGCTCATTTTGGTGTTGGAAAGGAAATAGGTAATGATGGTGACACCCAAAGCTTTGAAGTGGATTGCGAAGATGTGAATCATGTTGTGCAACCAAAAGGATTGAAGAAAAAGGTGGCAACTAGTAAGGGCAAAAAGAGGGTCAAAGGTGGATTCGAAGCGGCGTTGGTAGCGAACTCCAAAAAAAAATCCCGTGCTAACAGCTTGGCTTCGTCACAATCTATTGCAAGTTCAACAGTTGCACCTCCTCCATTATCTATTGGAGGAGATATATATGTTCGTCAACATGTTCCTTCTCTTCAACCTCTTCCTCCCCTTCATCCTCTTCCTCCATCTTTGCCCATGGGTGGTAATTCTATTCCTCCGCCATTGATGTATCCCACATATCATGTAAGTGTCACTTTAGCATTGTATTTTTTGTGTGGATATAATATGTGACTCAAACCATGACTGAAACCATAATTACGAAGCCTAATATATGACATTGTTGCAGACGCACAATTTGCGAGAGATGTATGTAGTGCCAAATTATTTGCCAAATTCAATGCCTCAACGGCATTCTGCTCAACCAACATTCCAGTCACTACTTCAAGGTTCATGTGGATATGACATTGGGTTTCGATATTCTCAAGAATCAACTAGTCCAATGTGTAGTCAGGTTCGTCCTTGATGCATTTTTAATTTATAGTTGATGAAAATTTTGGGTTTTTGGTTGATGAAAATTCCGTGATAACATGTATTTACTTGCTAAAAATTCTGTCTTTTTTTTTTTAGGCTATGGACAAGCAGAAACAGAAGCAAACTGATGCTGAAATTGGGCTGGAAAGTGAAGTCATGGCCTCTGAAATTGTGAAGCAAATTGCAACTGGAAAGTGATGTGGAGAAATGTGTGTTCAAATGTTAATGGCTTGTATGTGTGTTCAAAGCAAACTGTGAAGCAATGTGTGAATAATGGACCACTGTGTTATTTTAGATGGACCAATGTGTTAATTTACATGGACCAATGTGTCAATTTTGATGGACCAATGTTTTAATTTAGATGTTAAACTTGTATTGGTTGATGTTCATTTACAGTTGATTTTAATTTAGATGTTAAACCCAAGTGAGCTGGTTGTGGTTGATGTTCATTTAACTTGGTTGATGTTCATTTAACTTGTATTGGTGTCCATGTTGGTTCTGGTTTTGGTATGCTGGTTCTGGTTCTGTATTGAACACAAATCTGGTTCTATTGGTATGCTTCTGGTATGGTGTTCATTTGTTCTGGTTCTGTTGGGATGTTACTATATTGCTACTGGTATGGATCTGCTGCTACTGGTATGGATCTGTTAGGATGTTAATGTATTGCTATCCATGTTTATCTCCTTGTTCTGTTCTAGTTCTGTTTCATGTATTGCTGCCGGTATGGATCTGTTGGGATGTTAATGTATTGCTGTCCATGTTTATCTCCTTGTTCTGTTCTGGTTCTGTTTCATGTATTGTTGCTGGTATGGATCTGTTGGTATGGAGGTTAATGTATTAATGCTAAGTCAAAAGGATCTCTGGTTCAGGAAATTGCAAATAATGCATACTCTAAAGGTTCTATACTAAAAGAGAAAAATAGACTGTAACACGCTTAAAGAGACCATTCTCACTTACTTAAGCTACTGATGATCACAGAAAACCTGAGGGGAAAAAATCGTTTGCAATATATATGCATATGAAGACTCCTAAGTGTGATGCTGCTGCCATACTCTAACTTGCTAATAGATAAACTTCCTAAACCAAAATGCTAACAGTAAGTCATGCTGCTCGCATACTCATTCCATCATTCATTCCATCATTCATTCTATAACAGATAACAAGTTGAATGTTTCCCAAAATTCATTCCATCATTCATTCCATAACAGATAATAGATAACAAGTTGATGTACATAAAACCCAAAATAGTACAAACTTCCATTCAGTTTCCCAAATTATAATAAAGTACAAAAGTTACATCATAAAGTACAAAATGATAGAAAATACAATGAAGTACACCATATTTTTTTATATTATTTTCCATCATTTGAAGCCTTCGACCATAGTCATTTTCCATGTAATCAAGCCTCATCCTTACATCGTTCAAGTCTTCTACTGTTATACGAGCAAAAGTTGTACTGTTGGAACGGATTCTGGACGTAACGTCTTCATCATCTTCATCCACGAACTTGAAGTAATTGCAATGGTGAGTGAGAGTGTTACTCTGCAATGCATGCGAATCAGTTAGTTGAATAAGACAAATATTAATGTGACTAATAAAGGAAGAAAATAGCTAGAATTACTAACTTACATATTTTGATGGGCAAACAAAGAACAAACGCCCTTCATTTCTATTCTCATTGGTTCTTACAATATGTATGGCAGCGGTTCTTTCACAATTGCACAGCCTTGATTGTAATCTTATTGTCACGACCCAAACCCGCCCCTATGGGTTTAGCACTGTAACCGGCCAGTAATCCGAGATTACCGAAGGCCTGCTTAACAGTAAAACAGTAATACAGAGTACAGGGGTTGGCGAAAACCAAAATAGTAATTAAAAGATGTCCAATGAGCTGTGACAGTCTGTATGCAAAAAGATTTTTCATACATATACACATTCAAAAAATAAAAGACAATATGCACATACATCATATACAATCATTCAGGTTAGGGACCAAGTCCCCACCATAACAGTACAGTACCAGTTTATACAGTCTATACAAAATAGAAACAGGAAGGGGGAAATCTAAAACACCCCCAAGTAGCCTTAGTTTGGCAGCACTTGGAACCTCGCAGTGAGGCACGTTGGTTGGCTTGACAAAAAAGGAGTTTAACCCAACGCTCCTAGCTCGGATCTGGTGCCTGGACACCTACATATATATATATATATATATATATATAAACTGTAAGCCAAAGCCCAGTGAATAACATATGCGTAAAGAGGTTAAGAATGAATGTCCTTTCAGTATTGAAAACAGTCATTTATCAGTATATCAGTCATTTCGTTTGTGGCTCATATTTCATGCCATAGCAGTCATTTAGAAACCATAATAGTCATATGTGGTACATCCAATAGCAAAACAGTACAATAGGTCTTAACAGACCAAACAGTCAGTTGATGGCCATCATATCAGTAAACAATAGTGGTTCTAACATGAGAACCGATAGAGATCTTTGTAACAGTAGCAGTAACAGTTTAGTAACAGTAAATTACTATGGATGCCACGAATACAGTTCACAAATAGGACAAACATTCATTCAGTAAACAGTGTCATTTCATAAAGCAGTACAGTCATTTATTCAGAAAATAATCTCAATTGAACATATTTACAACATAGTTACTCACAGAGTTCTGGGCTACAGGTAAGCTAGAACGTCTTCGGATGCCAACCCTACAGTTATAGAATGAGCACACACTAAGCTACACAGTTGGGAAATAATAACTTAATCCCTAATTTGCCTCGGTGTGGTTCTACATCAATATCCTCATTAAGATGCCTTAAACTAGGCCTAGGAGTGCCTAGGATGGAATGAGGATTCAAAGATGCACTTAAAAACACTTTTCAAAATTTGCTGAAACAGGGGTCCACGCTCGAGCGTGGCTTTCTATGCTCGAGCGGACATGCAGAACAAAGGAGCTCCGCTCGAGCGTGGTTTCCTCCGCTCGAGTGGACTGTAAAATCATGCAAAAGTACTAGATGCATGCAATTCACGCTCGACGGACGCTCGATCCCCGCTCGAGCGTGAGACACAAGTCCTCGCTCGAGCGTGCATTCCCTCGCTCGAGTGGACTGTAAACATGGGCAAAGTACTGGATACACGCATTTCCCGTTCGAGCGTCACTTTCCCCGCTCGAGCGGATTGCATGAACACAGGTTGTACGCTCGAGTGTGGAGTTCCCCGCTCGAGCGTGAGTCCAAATTCTGGAAATTCCAGATTGAACCTTCAAGCTCAAAATCAACTTTAAATGTACCAAAATTGATCATTTTGGGATAATTTTCTGGAAACCACTGGTAAACTCATAGTATGGCATGTTTCAAAGATCAATTTGAGAAATCAAAGCCCAAAGGTAGTTCAATTAAACACAATTTCAAAGAAGTTTCCATGAATCATGAAGAACAATGCAAATTCAACACATACATGGGTTCCTAGGAACACCAATGCTACAAAACAAGATCAAATGCAATGTTTAACTTCAAAACATGGTGAGTTCATGGATCAAGACCAAAAATATGAACATGCATGAAGAAATCCTCATGAAACAACTTCAAAACTCAACAATATGAACATGCATGCATGAATTCCTACTCAATTCAACATAATAAGCCAATTCTTGACTCTACTCTTCAATATATCAAGAACCATGCAAGAACTAACTTAAATACAAGTTCAAGAAGATGGTTCTTCTACCTTATGCCTTGAATTACAAGTGTAGAAGCTCAATTATGCAAGACTCCTTCAAATTTTCTAAATTTCCAAGCAAAACAAGATGAAATCAAGCTCCTCCTAACTCTCTCTCTCTCTAGTCGGTTAGGCTCAGAAAATGGCTGAGGAAAAGATATGAATTAAGTCTCAAATGTTTTATGAGATGGCCTACTAACATGGCATTTTGGTAAATAAGTCGAACTAATGCAATACGACCTTATTTAATCCAATTTAGTCATACCAAATCACATTTCAATTAAATATACCATAAAATCACATAAATTCTATTTAGCATAAAGCACTAATCGATTTCAGATTCGGCCGCCGATAAGGCTTTCAATTTACAGTTCAAAACATAAAACATGAACAGATCATTTAACGGGCAACAGATAGAAATGCATTTAAACTAATACACTAAATCAATCAGTTCAGAATTTCAGTCAATCAGTCAGTTAACATGCTTAATCATAGATTAGTACGAATCAGTGGTGAGGGTTGTCACACTTATGTTGCTAATGTTAGAAGAAGAAGTCATTTTTTAAATCTGCATATATGAGAAATTTTTTAAATGACAGTTCTATAGAGGAGAGGGACAGAGTGTAAAGGCTAATGGAAGTTGTTCTAATGGAAGTTGGTTCTAAATCTGTGAAGGATAATGGAAGTTGGTGCTAATGGACAGAGTGTGAAGGCTAAGGGAAGTTGGTGCTGATGGTGCTAATGGAAGTTGGTTCTAAATCTGCATACAGGGATGTGTGGTTAACTTGGTGCTAATGGAAGTCCAAAGTTCAAACTAGTTTCAGATTATCACCCATATGTCCCATAGGAACAAGTGATTACCATTGTATAGAAACAAGTCAACCAACAGAAATATATTGAGGGAGATGAAGCAATTAAGTAATGACCTTAAAAAATATATCAGTGCTATTCAGATTGTTCAAATTTGAGGCAATTAAGTAATGACCTAACAAATATCAACACTGAATACAAAATAATCAGCAGCAAGCTTGATATATTTTGGTGAAGACAAAGATTAGTGCAGCTAAGAATATCATGTGCAAGCTCAAACTTCAGGTCTACTCAACACACTGAATTACAAAAAAAAACTCAAAACACTTAACAGATAAAAAAATCCGCGTGATGCAATTGTATGGACTATGGCTACTGCATGTCTACCAACAAAAATCTTTACACAGTTTCAATTTACTAAAGCTGATTTTTATACAAACATATTCAAGGTTGAAATAATAAGACAGTAACATTCAGAGATGCATTGCTTTATCATTTGTTAATTAACCAATTAGACATCGGCTTTAAATTACTTATCCTTTTGTTTAAACATAAAAAACCAATTGAACAAATAACAAAACCAAGAATGAGTATAGGAACAACTTAATTCATAGCTTAGAAATTACAATCATCAGTCATAAACCAACATGCACCAAATAGGTAATTTTCACTGATCAAACAACAAACCATTTGCTTAAGCAATGTCAGGGTGGTTGCATTGACTGAACATTTTCCCAGCAACCAAACAAGGAATTTGATGGTATATGAACTGCGAGAAAATTGAAGTACCTGTATGAATTTGGGAATAGCCATAGTTGATTGATATAGTGGCTTATTGAGCTTTCTAAATTCCAAATAAGTGTTCTGTGTTTGTTTGTATTTATTTATTTATTACAGCTTCCTCAGGCTTTGTTTTTGGGGGTTTAGCAGACGTGTGAGAATGGAGAATAAATAAAACTTCATTAATCTACAAATACAAAGCACAGAGTCTCAAAATGCTTAAAAAAAATCATTACCAAATCATCCTCTTCCTAAATTTTTTCAGACCTTTCAAAGCCCTAAATTTTTAGCCGTTGGAATAGAAATTGAAAGCCCTAATTTTGTAATTCCAAAAGTCCTAATTTTGAAATTCTAAAAGCCCTAATTTTTTCAGACGTTCACAGAACCCTAACTTGTCAATCTCAATTCCAAACCCAAATCTCAATCTCAATCACACAATTCTTGACAAAATAATTTCAAACGTTCGAAGACCAACCTGGTTCATCAAGAATTTTTTTGCTCAGCCAATGGTGCTCAACCGATGGTGGTCGTCGCGGTGGTTCACAAAGCGTAAGCGGTGGAGCTATGGTCGTCGCGGGGTTACGAGTGGGTTCGCCGTCTGGGTCGCTGTCAGGACTGGTTGCCGGTGAAGGTGGGTTCGGTGGGCAAGCAGCTGAGTGAAACTGAGAGTGTATGTGAATGTATAGTTTGTGAGAGTCGTGTTTTGTTTGGGCGGGAATGGACGAAAATTTCAAAATTTTTTTTTTTCATGTTAGGCGTTGGATGTGCAACGACTCATCTGAGCCGTTGCAAGTAGGATGTGGAGGAGGGTTCTCAAGGAGAGGATCCGGACTCACAAAAAAGCTCCTTAGTGTACTTTTCCCAAATGTAACACTTTAATCAATATAATCTCAAACGTAACACTCCAATATAATACACATAAAAATACTAAAAAATTACTTAGTATACTTTTTTCAAACGTAATACTTACAGTTTAAAATTATACATTCACTGAAAACTTATTAAAAAATTTTTGTACTCCTTTTGCAATGGTTTGAAGAATCCCACACCCTTTTGTAATGGTTTGAAGAACGCCACATCATTTTTTTGGAATGTTACAATGGAATATTACGTATGGGAAAAGTATACTAATTTTTTTTTGTGTGTTACATTAGAGTGTTACACTAAGGAGGTTTTTTAGAATGTCACGTTTGGAAAAAGTATAACAAAGAGTTTTTTCTTAGTGTTACATTGGAGTGTTACTGATTGAAATTAAACATTTGCTCAAAACTTATTAAGGAGTTTTTGTATTCCTTTTGAAATTTTGAAAATCTCACATCCTTTGGAATATTTGAAAAATCTCATATTTCAAGTCATTTTTGTATTCCATGTTTGCAAAAAGTTACATTTCAAGACATTCTAAATAAAAAAAGATTCCCATTTAAAATTCATCCCAAATTTAATTATCGTAGGTTGTGTATCTTATCTTTCCAACACAAAAGAAAAAAAGAAAGAAAATATAATAGAAATAAGGGCAAAATCGTAAATTCAATTTTCAAATAATATATTAAATCTACATTTCTAAAATCAATAGAACTAATTAGTCTATAAGAAAACTCTTAGGGCTAATCAAATTACCATTCCTTAAGATGAGATTTATAAATAATTTTTCTCATCTTTTCTATAAAAATTAAAAAATTACTAAAATAACTTATTCCCAAACATCCATTTATTCTTAAGGGAATGGTTTCTCCCCAGTCCGTTCGGATTGGAGGGTACTGTTAGGCCTGTGAGGGCACACCATGGGTCCCGTTTCGATAATCCGAACCGTCAATATGTAGGAATCATTGAGTATTATGTGCTTGTAAAAAATCACGTTAATCGGATATTAATAGCTATGTGATCAAATTAGTTTTGTATAAAAAAAATGATGGTGAAAAATAAACAGTTGACAAAAATCTGATTTGATAACATAGTTATTGATATTCGATCAACGTGATTTTTTATAGGTATTAATATTCGATGAGTTTTACATATTGAACGGTTCGGATTATTGAAATGGGACCTGTGGTGGAATCTCACAGACCCAACAATACCTTTCAATTCGATTACAAATTGGAGAGAACCCATTCCCTATTCTTAAATCCAACCAAATTAAAGCATACTTGGGCCCAGTCATTGCTGTAATAATTGACCAACAAGAAAAGCAAAGTGGGACACTCGCATCACATGGGATGTGGTCCATGAAAGCATAAAAGCATCTGCTTTTGTCTAATGGATAGAGATTAAAATAATGTGTTTGCAAAGCATCTCAATCCAAAGAGCCTGGGTTTAATTCTAAATTTCCTAAAATCATCAATAATAATTTGATTTTAATTTTAATTTACGGATTGTTTGTGAATAAATTAAAATAATATACTTATTATCTTTCTTAAGCCATATCATTTCTTTATTTTTTTACACATCTTTTTATAAAAATTAAAAAATTATTAAAATAATCTATTCCCAAATAACCTATTATTCTTAAATCCAACCAAATTAAACCACACTCGGCCTAGTCATTGCTGTAATAATTGACCAAAATAAATTTTAGAATCACAAACCGCATGGTGTAAGCCTTATTTCGAAAGATTTATTCGGGGCTGTAAAAAATTAGTCCGAGGCGCGTAAACTAACCCATGATATCCTACCTAACAAAAAATAAATAAGTAAAACAAAGACAAGCAAAAGCAAAAGAAAAGGCAAAGGCAAAGACGAGCAAAAGCAAAATCAAAAGACAAAGGCAAAAGTAAAAGCAAAAGCAAAAGCAAAGCGGGACACTCGCTTCACATGGAATGTGGTCCATGAAAGCATAAAAGCATCTGCCTTTGTCCAATGGATAGAGATTAATAATGTTTTTGAACCATGCAAAGCATCTCAATCTAAAGAGCTTGGGTTTAGTATTTTTATTTTTTTAAATCTCAAATAGGTCAATGTAATTTATCATACTATTTAGAATTTATTTTTTATATTATTTTATAATATGTTTATACAATAAAAATTATATCATATGGAGGGATCATAAATATATGGGCAAATTACACTAACCGTCTCTATAGTTTGGGACTCGTGTCACTTTGGTCCCTGACTTTTCAATTATAACACATTTGACCTTAAATTTTGAATCTTGTTCCAAATAAGGACAATTAAAGATACCATTGTTTAATTTCAAAGGCAAAATCGTCAATTTAATAAAATATAAATTAATTTGACAAAAATAAATGTCAAAAAAATATTTTTAATTTTTTAAAAATTATTTTTATCCACCAATGATAAAATTATGTAAAACTGATAAAAATTAATAAAAATTACATGATTAATTTTTAAAAATTAATGTTACATGATCATCATCCAAACATATATTAAAAATTAATTTGGTAAAAAAAAAATAAATGTCTAAAAGATTTATCAATTTTACATAATTTTATTTTTAGTAGGTAGAAATAATTTTTAAAAATTCAAAAATATTTGTTTGACATTTATTTTTGTCAAATTAATTTATATTTTATCAAATTGATGATTTTACCCTTGAAAAATCTAATGATATCTTCAATTGTCCTTATTTGAAACAAGATTCAAAATTCAGTATCAAATGTGTCACAATTGAAAAGTCAAGGATTAAAGTGACACAAGTGTCAAACTATAGGGACTATTAATGGAATTCATCCTAAATATATTAACACTAAGGTCTTTATTGATAGCATCTTTTTATTTTTCTTTAGAGGTAGGGCTGGAGGGATCATAAATATATTAACACTATGATCTTTATTGATAGCATGTCATTACTAAATTTTTTTTTATTTTTCTTTAGCGATAGGTTAGGCCAAGTGGTAAGAGCCCCCTTTACGGCCCAAAGTCCAGGTTTCGAGTAACACCTCTAGTAGCGACATAGAAATCTCGTAAAAAGGACGCCAAATTCTATACAATTAAAAATTGGCTATACATTAATTTTAGTAGATTTTTACCAAAGTTTCGTACGTTATATTAAATAATTCACTTTATAAATATAAAAATTGAACATTATCATTAAATTCACAAATAAAATTTCTAATCAATATCTAATAGTCATTAATAAAACAAAAAAAGTATCAAAATTGGATTATAAAGTATTTTTTACACTTGTACAAAATAAAAAATTTAAAAATGATAACATGTATATAATAAAGTAGGAGGATTTTTGAACATGTGCCAAAATGTCTTAGAGACACATTTTGTTTCAATGGTTGAGATTAATTTTTAAATTCATTAAGGGTCAAGATTTCTTTAATTCTCACTCACCCACCTTCTTTTCCCTCCTTTTTTTCACTCATGCATTCTCTCTCTCTCTCTCTTGCCCACCTTTTTCTTTTTATATTTTTATTTTTTATTTTTTCCCCTTTTTATTTTCCTTCCTATTTCTTTATTTTTTTTTTGTTTTTCTCTTTTTTACTCACTTATTTTATTTACACTGTACCTTCAGGCACATACATGCACTAATACGAATATGGATCATAACTAACATCAATTTGAGTCATAATTAAAGATTACTTTTGTTGTAACTAAAAATCACAATGAATCGTAACCAATACCACTTCCAGATATAATCAAATATCATAATAAGACGTAATCAATTTGATTTGATAATTTGTTGGTCTCATAGACACAATGATTTGTAACTAACATCCATTTAGACAAATCACAATGAATCGTAACTAATATCACTTCTAGATATAATCAAACATCATAATTTGATAATTTGTTGGTCTCATAGAGGCAATAATTTGTAACTAACATCCATTTAAACCATAATTTACATACTATATATAGTATTGTAAAACAACTCTAATTGAAGAATGGAAACAATTTGAGGCTTTGAAGAAGGGTTTTTTTTTTTTTTTTTGGCAGGGGCCAACCCTTCAGAAATTGTAAGCTAAAGGGGTGAATGCATAATATTACCTAAAAATTTGAAATAGTTTGCAGGGGCAGTGGCCCCCTTGCCACCCCTATGTCCGCCATTGCTCACCTCCCTGGCTAAATTAGATTATAATGTGGTAAATAAGGGAGATGTTTCTCTCCCGTCCATATACTGGACAGAAACGTGTGTTTAGGCCAGTAGGGTTTAGTATGGGTCCCGTTTCGATAATTCGAACTATTCAATATATAGAGTTCGTCGAGTAGTTTATGCATGCAAAAAATAATGTTGATCGGATATTGGTAGCTCCTTGATCGGAACATATTTGTTAGTGGTAAATATGATTTTAAAAATAAATTGTTAACAAAACGTGTTCTGATCAAAGAGCTACTGATATCCGATTAACGTGATTTTTTTTTCAAGCATGAAGTACTCGACAAGCTCTACACACTGAACGGTTCGGATCATAGAAATGGGACCCGTGATAAGCCTTACAAACTCAATAGTACTGTCCAATCTACTGCGTTGACTGAAGAGAATTCTCTTCCGGTAAATAATATACCATTCTTTTAAAAAAACAAAAAAAACTTTTTTAAAAAATATCACAAAGCAAATTTTGAAAGGACCCAGTCAAAAGACCAAGGCACGAGCAAGGAAGCAACGAATAAAAGTTCCCCCTTCAAAAAAAAAAAAAAAACAGTAATATTTAGGTTGCTTGGTTCCATTTTTTCAAAAATATTTTTTCAGAAAATTCTATTTTTTTATTTTTCCTGTTTTTACAGAATTTTTTAATATTTTAAATAATTTTTTTTACTTTTTAGACGCACTTAACATAAATATACCTAAAAAGTAAAAAAATTATAAAAAAATCTTTTAAAAATTCACTAAATACCAAAAATATAAAAAAATACAAGAATTCAGTACATTTTTTATATTTTTATGTATTTATTAATTTTTAAAAAATATTTTTTCACAATTTTTTTACTTTTTAGATACATCTAAATAAGGTGCATCTAAAATCAAAAAACTCAATTTACAAAAAATTTAATCCAGAAAACTCAAACGAAACCCACTCAATAATAATAATAATAATTTTAGATGTAAGAGCATAGTACTGATCTCAAAATATTCTCTCCTCCTCAAACTCTCCTTAAAAACTCTTTGAATCTGATTGTTTCTCTTTGATGGATGTTAATGGTCTTGTTTGTCTTCGGTGAAAAACTTTTCTCTTCATTGTCGACTGAGTTGTTAAGGCTGTGCATGTTTCATCTCTAAGATACTCTGGAAAGTTTCCAAGGTTTTTCTTTCTTCACTTCCACTTCCACTTCCACTTCAATTCTATTATTTCTTTCTCTGTTTAAATCTCAAGTATAAATTTACTTTCTGTCTTCAGTTTTATTATAAATCTCTGTGTTCCACTGTTGCTTACCAGAAAAAAATAAAAAATAAAAAAAATCCCTGTATTCTCTTTTGATTTTAGGAAACTTTGTAATCTTCTCCTCTGCAAATCTATTTTATTTACTCTGTGTTGAACAATTACCAAATCAGTATTCTCTGCATTCTGTTTTCATTTAACTAAACACACTTTCTTCTTTGCAATTTCTGTTTTACAACACAACTTCTCTTTGTCCAATTAAATTGTAATTCTCTACATTAAAAAAAAACCTTTAGATCCCCTCTTGCAAAGCGTTCCTTTGATATCTTCATATCCTCTACAAAATTGTATTTCTCTTTGTTCAACTGTTACTAACCAGGATAAAGAAATCTCTGTATATCTTCTTTTGGTTCTAGAAATCTTTGTAATCTCTTCCTCTGCCACTCTATTTTAACTCCGTGTTCAACAATTACCATTCCGTTTTCAATAGTTGTTTGTTTTCTTCTAGTTTTACATATTGCATTGCAGAAAAGAGGGGGAAGAAAAAAGAAAAAAGAAACAGAGAGAGAGAGGTACATAACTGAAATAGAAGTGAGAAATGCCTACTGGTTGGGTTGGTTTTGTTGGTCCGATTGTAGGCATTGTAGGCAAGATTGGAGAATTTCTAATGGCTCCAGTTGGCCGTCATTTCGGTTATCTATTTTGCTATAAAGGCGAGGTCAAGAATCTGAAAGGAGAAGTCGAGAAGTTGAATGAGAAAAGAGGTGCAATGCAGCTATCAGTTGATGAAGCAGAAAGAAATGTAAAAGTTATTGGACCTGATGTTAAGGGTTGGCTGGGAAGGGTTGATAAATGCAGCGAAGAGGCCAGAGAAATTCTAAAAGTTGAAGTTGAAGCGAACAAAGGGTGTCTATATGGGTGGTGTCCAAACCTGAAGTTACGTTACTCACTCGGTATGAAAGCAACCAACAAGGCAAAAGACGTGGCTAAGTTGCACGAAGAGAGGAAACTGACGGAAGTGGCCTACAATGAGCCTCCACCAGGGATAGAATCCACATCCACTGAAGGTATTAAGGTTTTTGAATCTAGAAGATTGATTACGAAAGATGTCATGGAGGCACTGAAGGATGATACATTCCACATGATTGCGATATGCGGGATGGGAGGTGTTGGTAAGACAACAATGGTGAAAGAAGTTGCCAAAAGAGCAAAAGAAGAGAAATTGTTCGATGAGGTTGTGATGGCTGTCGTGTCCCAAAGTCTGAATGAAAGGAGGATTCAAGGTGAAATTGGAGATAAATTGGGTTTGGAATTTAGGGAGGAGACTGAACGTGGAAGAGCAGATCGACTGCTTGAAAGACTAAGGGGCACCAAGAGAATCCTTGTCATATTGGACGATGTTTGGAATCGTCTCGAACTGAATGACATAGGAATTCCATTTGGAGATGGTCATGGAGGCTGCAAAATTTTGCTGACTTCTAGATTTGATAATGTATCCAACGATATGAATGCTCAAAAGAAATTTACACTTGATGTCTTAACTGAAGAAGAAGCATGGAATCTCTTCGAGGAGATGGCTGGAATTTCCAATGACACAAGTCACACAAGTACTGATTTGTATATCACACAGAAGAAAGTTGCGGATGAATGTGGATGTTTGCCGATTGCTATTGTTACAGTTGCGAGGGCACTCAAAGATAAAGAGAGGCATTCATGGAATTCAGCCCTTGTACAGTTACGCAAGTCCATGGTAAAAAACATCAGGGGAGTAGAAGAAGAGGTGTTTAAATCTGTGGAGTTGAGTTACGACTTCTTAGGAAGTAGAGAAATTAGGGAATGCTTTTTGCTCTGCTCCTTATATGCTGAAGATTTTAATATTCCAATTGAAGATCTGGTTAGATATGGTGTTGGGATAGAGATGTTTGAGGCCATTGATAGTGTCAACGAAGCAAGAGACAGAGTACATGCCTCTGTCGATGAGTTAAAAAAAGGCTATCTCTTGATGGATGGTGAAAGAGAAGGTTGTGTTAAAATGCATGATGTAGTTCGTGATGTTGCTATATCAATAGCATCTAGGGAGGAGCATTCATTTATGGTAAGATGTGATGAAGCATTGAAAGAATGGCCAGAGAAAGAACGACACAAAAATTACGCTGTAATTTCATTGCGATGCACTGGTATGAGCAAGCTGCCTGATAATCTAGAATTTCCAAAACTCCATCTTTTACGGCTGGAGGACAGTTATGCATCAGAACTACCAAATCTCCCAGATAATTTCTACGGAGGGATGAAGGAACTCAAAGCTTTAAGCATGTTGAATGTGTACATAGAAGGATCACTGCCGACATCCCTGCGATGGTTGACCAACCTCCGAAGCTTGTCACTATACGAATGCGGACTGATCAATGATGTATCTGTAATAGGAGCATTAGAGAATCTAGAAATTTTGAGTTTCGAAGGCACCAAAATTGAGGAGTTGCCAAAAGAAATAGGTCGGCTTAGTCACTTGAAGCTACTGGATTTGTTGGAATGTGGTGTGAAAAGGATTTGCCCAGGTGTTTTGTCGAGCTTATCAAAGCTAGAAGAGTTGTATCTTGGGTCTAGCTTTAATGATGAACACAGGATAGAAGAAACTAAAGCAACTTTGACTGAGCTGTGTGGGTTGTCTAATTTTACAACTTTGGCCATTCATCTACGACATTTTGCATACTGGCCAAGAGACTTGGTCCTTACGAATCTAAAAGCATTCAAAATAGCCTTTGGCTATTTATACCAATTTAGCTATTATCAATTACAATATCAATTACAAAACCAGTTGTTTCTCTGGGATCTTCACGAGAGCGATCTTATGGAGAGTGAGTTCAAGAATCTTCTCAAGATCACTAAAATTGTAGACCTAAGACGAGTAGTAGGTGTGAAGAATGTTGGTGGCTATGATTTAGACAAAGATGGTTTCAAAAAATTAACACAATTGCTCTTGGAAGATTGTCAGGATCTGGAATATGTCATTGAAACAGCAGATGGGGTTCCAGTTCCGCAAATAGCCTTCCCTGTGTTACAGTTGCTACATCTTGAAAATTTAGAAAAATTGAAAAAGATTTGTCATGGCCAACTACCAGAGGAGGCCTTCAGTGCGTTGACAGAGCTGGAACTGCGAGACTTGCCCGCATTGACACATTTGTGGAAGGGTCCTACTCAACTTGTACGGCTCCGCAACCTCACTTCTCTAACATTGAGTAATTGTGATGAACTGGAAAGCGTGTTCTCATTATCCATAGCCAGAGATCTGATGCAACTACAGAAACTTTCTGTAACTGAATGTCGTAAGATGGAAGTACTTATTTCGAGTGAAGAAGAAGGAGATCAAAATGAGATATCATCAACAACAACAGAAACAACAGATAAAATTGTGTTTCCTAAACTAGACGATTTGTATCTTCGAGACCTGCCAAGTTTTACTGCTATCTGCAAGGCTATAAATGGAATTGAGCTGCCGCAATTGAACCAGCTGAACCTCTGGTGGATACCAAAGCTCAATAGTTTTTGCAATACTTCGGATAGCAATTACGATACTATTCAACCTCTCTTCAATAAGGTATGCTTCTTTGACTTAAGCCTATTTATTTATTTAAGCTTCATAGCTGTGGGGCATCCATAGATTTTATTTATTATTTTGCTATTTTCATTTGACCTTTCGGGCTATAATGAGAACACAACATATTTGGATGGAATATGTTGTTGGATGCAAAAATAAGAACGTCAAACTACACGTGATATTAATTAGTATTTAGGAACAAATTTCCGTTTTTATGTGTCGTATTTCTTTAGACAAATTATTGTTAATTCTTGTAATTTGTTTATATCAATTTGGTTCTTATAATTTTGATTGCAACAATTTTACCTTTCACTTTTGCAAATGGTATCAATTAAGGGACAAAATGGTTTTTTAATTCCCTTCAAAGTTATTGAAGGATTCACATCCAATTTCAAATAATTCATTCCCTTTTTAATATCATTTTGCCTTTGATTTTTATTCAATTTTTTAACGGCTATTATCACTTGGACTAGATTGACACGATTTGAAAAATTAAAGGGCAAAATTAATATTACTGAAACCAAATTGACATGAGTGGCAAGTATAGAGACTACATGCATAATTTGCCCTATTTCTTTTGACTAAAAAATTAGCTAAACTAATATGAATTTGATTGTAATTTTGCGAACTTTGACCAAGTTATTTGAAGAGTAAATTACTAATAAGTCCTAATAGTTTGACTTAATTCCCAACAAGTCCTAGTAAAATCGTCGCTAAAAATAATTTTTTGTGACAATTTTTTGCAGGTCGCTAAAAATTAACAATTAGTGACTTTTTTTGTTATAGTTTTTATATATTGCCGCTAAAACTAACAATTAGTGACATTTTTCCCTGACGATTTTTTCAAACTGCCGCTGAAAGTTGAAAATTAGTGACTTTTTCAGTGATAATTTTTTTAAACTGTCATTAAAACTTATAATTATGATATTTTTTGTGACAAATTTTTCAAACTGTCGCTGAAAATTAACAATCAATGACATTTTTTTAATAGTGTTTGATGAAAAACGCCATTAATTCTCATAGGACATATTGGACAATAAGTAAAATTATAACATTTTTTGTGACAAAATTTTCAAACTGTCATTGAAAATTAACAATCAGTGACGTTTTTTGATAGTGTTTGATGAAAAACGCCATTAATTCTCATAGGACATATTGGACAATAAGTCAACATATTAGGACTTACACGTAAATCCTCTTATTTAAAATTACTAAAATTGTATTTTGGATGGAAGAATTTAGGGGAAATTACACACACACACACAAATAAATTAAAAAAATTGACCCTTGTAACAAAATAAACCATAAGTTTTAATTTTGTCAATTTAAAACCTGAATTTTTTATTTGTTTTCAATCTGAGTCATTGGCCTATTTTTGTTAAGTAAAATCGATAGAGAAATGGGTATATTAGTCATTAAACTCAATGAAAATGGGTATTTTAGACATTTTATGTATACCTACATTGAGGTTAATAACTAAAATACTTTTTTTTTGGGGGGGGGGGGTGTCAATTTTAGTTAACAAAAGTAGACAAATGATTTAGATTAAAAACAAATTAAAAGATTAAGGTTTAAATTGATAAAATTGAAAACTCGGAGTTTATATTGTTGCAAGGGTCAAATATTGGAGGGGTTTTTTTTTTTTTTTTTAATTATCCCTAGAATTTAAAATAAAGGGTTTTAAGGTTAAGGAACAACCATTAGTTTCTATAGTTTAAACAAAATGTCAATTTAGTCACTATAGTTTCAATTTAAATCTTATATTTTCAATGTTGTTGCAATGTGATCTCGCTATCATTCACCATTAGAATTTTGCACGGATAAATGCCGCATGCAAAACTAAACTAACGTCGTTTTGTTGCACACCCCCAAAAAAATAATTTTGAAACGAAATGCAAGAGCAAAACATAGAAGCGCCAGAAAGAAGACCTATAGGAGAGAGAGAGAGAGAGAGAGAGAGAGAGAGAGGTGCTTAACCGATACTACCCCTCTACTATTTGACCATCCTACTACCCCCGCTAACACTAGCGCTGATAAGATCGAAATAGAGATAGAGATAGAGATAGAGAGAGCTTGCGGCAACAATGGCCGCTGGGAATGGGCGAGTGAGGGTAGGAATGGATTAGAGAGGCTCGTCAGAGTTAAGATGGAGGAAGAATTGGTAGGGGTGGGGCTACAGTAGGAAGATGAGGTGGATCTTGCAGGTGGGGGGTCGCCAAAGATGTTAATGGCAAATTTTGGAAAGAGAGAGGGAGGGGAGGAGATGAGAAATGAGGGGTGATTGCCAGAGGTGGTCAATTATGAGAAAGGAAGGTGAAGAAGTGCTCTGCTTGCATTGTGGGTCGTCTTCTCTTTGGCTTTTTCTTCTCTTCTACGTTACGTTACGTTTCGTTTCGTTTTTTTTTTTTGGTGCACGCACCAAAATGATGTCATTTTGGTGCACTACACAAACACTACAAGGAAAAACACTATAGAAGATCTGGACTCATTTGAGTAGCGGTTCCAAAGAGATTTTTATAACTTATAAGGTTTTTGTTTTACTTAGAATTCTTGGGAAGAACTTTTGAAATGATTAGTTTTACAGTGTTATTTTGTAGGGTTAATCATCTGAAAGTCCTATTGATAAGGTTGATATTCCATTAAGTCCTCCTTCATTTTTTTCAGGGTGATTCTATTTACACACCACAAATCCTTTCAGTACACACCACCTGCTTAGTTCATACCACACACAAATTGACGCTTTTAATTTTGTTTCAATACACACCACTAGTTTTTAAATAATACCAAATTATTCTCATCGTCTTCGAGCCTAACCCTAACCCAAAACCTTGTCCATCACTGGCCATCAGCCACCGACCTCTGCCCCTCTCCCTTTCTCATCACAACCCTCATCTTCGTCCCTACCACCACTACTTCACCATCATCGCAACCCTCATTGCCGTGATGCATAGTTGTCGCAACCCCACAAATCTCTCTCTACAGACTACGCATGGTTGGTCATCAAATGTAGGCGAGTTGCAATGGTGGTGGTCTCCACATGATGAAAGGCGCGATGGTGATAGGTCATTGTAATGGTAGTGATTACGGGATGACAGCAACAGCGATGGACTGGGAAAGTGAAGCAGCAATGGCAGCAATAGCAGAGCAACGAAGAAGACGAGTTGCAAATGAGGGTGGTGATGGTTGCAACGATGAAAATGAAAGAAGAAGGAGGAGAGCAGCAACAACAACGGTGAAGATGACTTCGTGATGGTGGTAGTTGGCCAATCGGTGATGGTTGGTCGGTGGTGGTGGCTGTAAATAGGTTAGTTTTGGGTTTGTTGATGAAGGGATGGCATAAAGATGAAAGCAATTTCGATATTTGATTGAAGGATAAAGTTATAATTAAAAAATTATGAATAATGGTGTGAACTGAGAGTAATTAAGGTGTAAATAGAATTGCCATTTTTTTAACACACGAAGTCCTATTTTCAAAATATTTATGTATATATAACTGTTTTACCCTTATTAAAAGATGGAAGGAATTGGGAAGCATCAATTCATTAAGTGCTAATAAAAATTATTAGGTGTTACAAGTGCAATACATGACAATATTATCCACCAATCACCCAACATTATGCTTCATGCTTCAATATAAATTGCGGCCCCACCCTCTCACATACACAATACTTTTGGTAATCACCTAACCATGCCTCAAAAGTACCAGATATTTTCTATTATTCAAATGGTATAGTTGATATGGCATTTTACGTTTATTTTGTTGTTTCAAAACTTAAAAATGTCATAATTAATAAATTTATATTTTTGGAGTCTACACAACAAGATTTATCAAATAACACCAATATTGAATATAAAATTTTATAAAAATAAAATATTATTTTTTTAGCCATACAAAACTAATCATATCTCAGTTTGTGAAATTATCCAGTAAAACTGAGAAATTTTTATTTTTTTCTGTATTAACTGAGAATATTCTCAATTTTTGGGAAATTTCTCAATTTTTTCTAGTTTTAAAACTGAGTTGGTTTTTCCAATTTTAAACTAAGAATATTCTTAGTTTTAAACTTGAAAAAAAAAAAACAAAACAAAAAAAAAAAAAACAAAACAAAACAAAAACTAAAAAAATTAGATCAAAAAAATATTGTTAGTTGAGTAAGTTAAAACTTACTATTAAAAATGGTTTAAATCGTAAATTTGTAATAAAAAAACATATTTTAATTTTTATATAATTTTACATTTAATATTAATCTTATTTGATAGATTTTGTTGTGTTGATTCTAAAAATATAAATTTTATCAAAAATAAATATACATTGTAAAAATTATGATGATTTGAAGTTTTGAAAATCAAAATAAATGTTACATCACCATACTTTTTATAAACAATTAGAAATGATGAACAATCATTGTTTGAAGTGTAATTTCGTCTATTAAAAATTAATGGGATTTGAAGGAACAAAAAATCTTGAGGGCTGCTATTAGCACCTACCTAATTTCTTTGGACCATCCATTTCTTTGAAGCCCCAGCTTAAACCCTAAATTTTATGGTGCCTCTATTTACACACCACATTTCATCTTAAGGCACACCATTAATTGGTTTAATTTTTATTACAATATTAACCTTATGTAAAATGACCACAAAGGACAAAGGGCTATGATACACACCTTTTGTAAAATTACCATTAAGGGCAATAATGAATACAATACACACCAAGTATCTCAAATGTTACTTACGTATCTTCTCTCTCAAGAATCCAAAAATCCTGAGACAAAAACCAAAAACCCTTAAAGAAACAACCAAAAATATACGTATTATTGAAGATTTTGATTGGATTGACTGATGGATGCACGATGTCATCTCTCTGAGGTAGTGGGTGGAATACGCAAAGGGTCATCCATTTCTGAAAATGAAACAAAAAACAGTGCAGGATAAGTCCGTTTGGAAGTACAGAGCCAGACTATTCAATTGTGTTCGACACTCAAATTTCAAACATATTCAAATTGTTCAACGGATTAAGTCCGAATAGTTTACTTAAGTTCAACACTAAAATGTCAAACATATTGAAGTTGTTCGACAGAAACACTCCGGAAAAAAGGTTAATGTTCGACAGACCAGTGTCGAACGGTTTGCAAAATCAAACTTTCATATACGATGCCACTGGTTCGCAAAATAAAAAATTTATAGACAATGCTCATGGCAATGGAAAAACGTACATAAAATCCTCAAATCTAAGCAAAATGAGAATTCTCACTTACCGTATCTCCAATGTGGAGTTGTTTCCACCGGCGTCTTTGATGAAACAGAGAATAGAGGAGAATGGGTCTTCACCACTAGCATCTTTGATGAAACAGAGAATGGAGAGGGAGATGGAAGATGTGGGTGGGGTGTGTGAGTAATGGTAAAGATGGAAAATTATTGTGTGTATTGAGCGAATTTTGTATTTATTGAATTACTAAAGGTGTGACTTGAGTAGTGGTGTGCCTTGAGATGAAAGGTGGTGTGTAAATAGAGGCACCCTAAATTTTAATAAATTTTTTTTGAACACTCCACTTAATACCAATTTTACCCATATTCATAATGTCATCACACTCAAGTGCACACCCACCTAATTTTGAACAGCTCTTTTTCTTCTCTCAATAAACGATGAACAATTGAGAAATGATTGAGAGATGAATCGACTGTCCCTCTCTTCTAATTCTCTCATAAATGATGGTCTCTTTCTCCTTGTCACTATGAATAACAGTATCTCAGTCGGAAATCTCTTCGACAATCTCTTTCTTTTTCTCTTAGGTAACTTCTAACTCCCTATTACATATATATATATATATATTGTTTATTTCGGGTAAAACTCTCGATACACGGTGTTTTAGAGGGAAAAAACCCTCAGAAAAAATAGAAATAGAGGGAAAATCCTACAAAATGGAACCGTTAGGTATTCCAATGCCGAATAAGATATTTATGTTCAGCACTGTTTTACTGAACTAAATATTTTTGTTCAGCATTGTATTACTAAACAGAACCTTAATAGTCGGCAAATCAGTACCAAACCAAAAACAACCCAAAATCGTAAATGCAAGATCGATAAACTTACCAATGCAACGCCAACCTCATCAGAGTTGTTGTCATCGTCCACCATTACTCTATAATTATCAACGAATGGTGAAAACGACCACAAATGTATGAACTTAGAGTCTGTAATAGGATTGTTTGCAACATTAACTGATTTGGAATACCAAACATATTTGAAACTACTGAACAAAACGTTAACTGATTAGGTAGTTTCAAATGTTTTTCATTAAAGATGAATTTGTGGGTGTAGGATGGTGATAAAGAAGAATACGATTAGGGTTTAGATTGGTAAGGAATATGTATAGATGGAGATGAAGGTGGGTGTACAATATTATAGAGTGTCATTCTAATTATTTTCATTTAGTGGGTGGGTATTCCATTAAAAGTTGTCTTTTAATGTAATTTTACTTCAAGGTATAATTGTAATAAATAAATAAATAAAGAAAAGTGAGAATTGGAGGGTCCAAAAAAATTAGGTAGGTGCTAATAGTAGCACTCAAAATCTTATTTAAGACAATGGAATATAAGTTCACAAAAGGGAACTTGTGTGTAATTCGCCTTTTATATTCATTCTTATCAACCTTCAAAATCATCACTAAAATGAATAATATAATTGTGTTTTTAGATATGAATTTGAAATAAACAGATTTCACATCACTCATTTGAGGAATATATGCTCAATTCAATTTATTTTTTTTTAGACGTACATTTTAGCAATGGATTTTATGGTTTTAGATTATTGGATATAAAATAATATCCCGTCTCCTTCTTCCTTTTCCCCAGTAGACACCTCCTCATCATCCTGGAGTGAGTAAGCAAGGCTTAGGCCTCCAAAATTTGTGTCAAAGTAGGGCTCCAAATTTGGAGGGAGTTACAGGGCTAGTCCAACAACTTAATGGGGGTGTTTGGTGTGGATTATTATAAGCTAAAAGCTGATAATTAGAAAGCTGTAAGGAGAAGCACCCCTTCCCCAGCTTCTAAATAATTAGTTTTTCTCAACTTATTTAAGCTATTTCTGCCTAAAAAGATGTAAGCAGAAGCTGCACCAATCAGTTTGGCACAGATTCCCAAATTAAAATAAGCTATAATCACCCCCTATAATCCACACCAAACACCCCCAATACCCACTAGGTCCTAACCCCAAATTATAACCATGCTTTTCCAATTTTACCCTTAGCCCAAAACTCACTATCCAGCAACTTGCCCGCTACCCAACAACATTATTATATCTTTCTCCCCCTCCGCTAGCAACCACCTCCAGTCACCGGTACCTTCAGTCATTGGCAATCACCTTCGGCACTGGCGACCACCTCTGGCGATATTTTAATGAATTGTTTCAACAAAAATAACACCTATCACCACTACATCACTACTGCCACCACCTCCACCACTCAATTACTCAGTCATTTACACACACTTACATCAGTGGTAATAGTTTTTTTTTTTAAATTACAAATAAATTTCAATCATTCACTCTTACTCATGTTTACTCACTTATTTACAATAATCCATACACACACACACAAAACAATAGAGATTGATAAATTTATCATTGAAAAAAAAAAAAAAAACAAATCCATCATGGATCAATACAAAATCAACAAAAATTAATAATAGATTCAGTGATAAATTTATCACTGAACACAACTAGATACTGATAAATTTATTACTAATTTTTTTTACGGCAAATCTATTTTTAAAAATAGAGAGAGAGAGAGAGAGAGAGAGAGAGAGAGAGAGGTGGCATAGGGAGGTAGAGGTAGGGCCACTCTTGAGATTTATGAGATCTTAGGAAAACTATGAAATGAGGCCCTCTTACATATACTTTTTTGGGTAAACCACAAATACGTCTCATGAAATTTGCTTAAAATATTAATTGTATCATGTGATTTTGAAAACTACAGCTTGTCTCTTGAAGTTTCTAATTTCATAATAAATATCACATTTTATTAATAAATCATCAAACCAATTAATAATATTTAATGATATCAAAACTTTATTTGATGTCAAAATAGAGGAAAAGACAAAGTGGAGCGGAAGGAAGAGATCGTATTCTTTAAAAAAAAAAAAAAAATTGTAGAAAGGAATTTTTATTTTAATAGTGGGACAAGCCCATGTGATTGAGTTGAAAAACATTGTTTTGTTTGAATAGAAAGTGTACCCAAGAGAGAGAGAGAGAGAATTTTAGATGGGTTAATTAAAAAATTGTGGGTTTGGGGAAGTGTGTAGGACAGGTTTGATTAAAAAAATGAGAGTATAGATTGGAAAGAGGGGTAAATTTGAGAGAGGGAGAGGAAAGATCTTGAATGTGGGCTGGTAGCTGAGCAACGACAAAGAATGGCGATGATGGGCTGGAACTGCCAGCGTGATGGCTGAAGCTGCGGCTGGCGTGATGGAATAGATGTCCGAGGTGGAGGCAATGGCTAGAGCTGTGGTGAGTAATGGCGGCGACGGTCGGAGAAAGAGACAAATGTATGGCTGTGAGATACTCAAGTTCAAGGACTGAGGGGTTTGGGATGAAAAGATAGCAAATAGGACTGAGATCTGGCGAGCAGCCAATGAAGGTTGTAATGTGTCTGATACCATGTTTACAGTATTGAAGAAATAGAAAAGTGTATTCAATAATGTGTCTCTTTACAACACAATGAGAGGCCTATATATAGTCAAATAAGAGTGGTCACCAAGAAAGCTATCAATAAAAATATTCTAATATGGTAAAATTTAATTACAGTATCTAATATATATATATATATTTTTTTGATCAACAAATAAACGCGTTTATTGATGATGAAGTAAAATTATAAGCATAACTTACATCAACAAAGGAGGGAAATGGTATGTTGGTCTGCTGGGATGCTTTGCTTAGGTAGTGGTCTGTTGGTCAGCTAAGCTTTGTTACTGGTTTGTCTTGTTGGTTTTTTGTTCTGTTTGATATGTTGGTTGATATATAGGGCTGGGATGGAATTTGGTGTGACCTTGTCACGCCCCAAGTTCCGTGACAACGCCGCACACTCATTCAAGTGAGCATGCAAGGCTAAGAGTCCAACACATAACCAACAATGTAAAATACTCCAATTAAATCCTTAATTATCATAATGCTAAAATCCATAAAAATTGATTACTCTTATCGTATGAAATTATCCACCAAGTCCACTAATAAAATCCATCAACAAAACAATAATCCAAGTACTTAAATCATAGTCCTACTCTTGGCACATTATGATAATTATCCACCAAGTCCACTAATAAAACCCATTAACAAAACAATAATCCAAGTACTTAAATCGTAGTCCTACTCTCAGCACTCCCACATGTAAAAATCCCGCGCAGCTCTACTCTTCAGAGTCTGAAAAAGAAAAAAAGGGTAAGCTATATAGCCCAGTAAATAACCAACCATCACTGCTAGCTGGATCAAATATACAAATAAATGAATAAGTAAATCGATAACCAATAAATATAAATTTTTCTACTGGTCAATAAATGAACAATTATTTGCAAGATGGTTTCATAGCTAAAAATAAACAATGTACAATACATTTTAAACGAAAAGCCAACAAGATAATTCAAAGTAATTCGTTGTTCAAATCGATGGTTCGATATTCAGATGGTTCCATGATTTGATTCACAAAATCCAAGTCTTAATGACTACGGTCACTTAGCCCGTGACAAGGCCCAGAACCACACATAGGCCGGTGGTAAAGCCCCAAAAGAAACTAGTTTCTGTGCCAAACATGAAGGCTATAAATAAATATTTATAATTTTAATCGATTCAATAGGAATAAAAATGAACCAACAGTGATAGAAGGTTACTTACCTTCAAACAGCTAAAATCATATTTTCCAAGCTAATCTCAAATTACCAAGATCCACCTCAATCTCACAAACCTAATAAAATATTACACCGCATAAACAATTATTAAGTGCACCCATCTTTCTCTTCTTGTAACAACAATAGAATAAATTAACCCAATCGCCTATTAGGAACTCCCACAATTTAGCATCAAAACAAAGCCATTACGGCTTCGGAAATTCTCAACCTATATTATTCTATTGTTGTTTGTATACATGTAAAAATTTGTAATTGCTTGTAGTCAATCTTGTATTCCACAAACACACCACCATTAAACCTAACCTACCACATATTAATCTAAAAATATGATCCACCCAAACGGAATGCAAAATACACTCTAAAATTGAGCAATCGAGAACCCCAACATAGACTACATCAATATAATTATTTAATCATATATGCCCATAAAATCATCTACTGATATATTAACACTAAAATCATAGATAGGAATACAATAAAATAAATCTTACCTAAGTGATGAATAAAGCAAAACCACCACTCTTATGAATCCTCCCTCTTCCTTTTGGTTTTGGTTTTGGTTTTGGTTTTGGTTTCTTTAATTTTTTTTTTTCAAACCCTTGTTGAGCATCCACGCCTCTCCTTTTCTTTTCTTTTTTTTCTTCTACTTTTCAAACCTTGCGCAGCCTTTGAAATAGTCCTTTCAAGCCCTCTGTTTTTTTTTGGTTCTTCTCCTAGACTTGAAGCAAAACATGTGGGTTTATTAACCTAGTTTCTCAAACTTACAAAATTGCCCATCTATGTTATAGAAATTATAATACCATCTCATAACTAATTCCTTGATATTTCTAAAAGACCCATATAAATTAATTTAATTACCAATCTATCCAAAAATAATAATATACAAAATTTGGGTTTTACATCATTCCCTCCTTAAAAGAAATTTCGTCCTCGAAATTTGACATACCTGAAGTCTCAAAAAGTTGTGGATACTTTCGTTTCATTTCATCCTCAAGTTCCCAAGTTGCTTCTCTTTCTGAGTGATTACTCCATTGAACCTTAACATAGTGGATGACTCGATGCCTCAAAACCTGTTCCTTCCTATCAACAATTCTTATAAGGTGTTCCTCATATGTCAAATCCTCCTTAAACTGCAACGGTGCATGATCAATCACATGACTAGGATCTGGTATATACTTCCTTAACATTGAGACATGAAAAACATTATGAACTCTAACTACTGAAGGTGGTAGAGCAAGTCTGTAAGCTACCTCTCCAATTCGATCTAAAACCTCAAATGGTCCAACAAATCTAGGACTCAGTTTACCACGAACGCCAAACCTCATTACTCCTTTCATAGGAGACACCTTAAGGAACACATGGTCTCCAACCCCAAACACCAAATCGTGTCTCCTATTATCTGCATAACTTTTCTGTCTACTCTATGCAGTGCGAAGTCGCTCTCTAATAAGATTGATCTTGTCCACTGTTTGTTGCACAATCTCAGGCCCTAACAACTTCCTTTGGCCCACATCATCCCAACAAATAGGTGATCTATACTTCCATCCATATAAAGCCTCATATGGTGCCATCTGAATGCTCGCATGATAACTGTTATTATAAGAGAATTCCACTAAGGCCAAATGCTCATCCCAAGAACCTCCAAGATCAATAACACAAGCCCTCAACATGTCTTCCAAGGTTTGAATAGTTCTCTCTGAGTGTCCATCAGTTTGAGGATGAAAGGCAGTGCTAAAATTTAACTTAGTACCCAAAGCTGCATGCAAGCTTCTCCAAAACATAGATACAAATCTGCAATCTCTGTCAGACACTATGGTCATCGGAATACCATGCAACCTCACAATCTCCTTGATATACAATTTTGCAAACCTCTCTAAGGAAAATCCCACCTTAAAAGCTAGAAAGTGGGCGGATTTTGTCAATCGATCAACGATAACCCAAATAGCATTGTTCCCACCTTGGGTTCTAGGCAACCCTGTCACAAAATCCATGGTAATATATTCCCACTTCCACTCGGGAATAAGAAGAGGTTGTAACTTATCTGCAGGTCTCTGATGTTCAACTTTCACTTGTTGACATACCAAACATAGAGCAACATACTGAGCAATTTCCCTTTTCATATTATTCCACCAAAAGTTCCTCTTCAAGCCTTTATACATTTTAATGCTCCCTGGATGTACCGTATACCCTGAACTGTGAGCTTCTCTCAAAATTTCTCTCTTGAGATCTAAATCATTAGGCACACACAACCTCTCTCCAAATCTCAAGGTTCCATCTTAATGCATACAAAATTCCATCTGAAGCCCTATTTCCATTTCAGCCTTAAGTTTTTGCAATTGATGATCTCTTCCTTGAGCATCTTTAATTCTATCAATCAATGTGGGTTGAACCCTAAGGTTTGCCAACTGCACTCCATGGTTATGCCATCTAATCTCAATATTTAACCTTCGCAAGTCCTCCAAGATATTCTTTTGCTCAGTGATCAAGGTAGCCAAATTACTCGGGGTCTTTCTACTCAAGGCATCAACCACTGTACTGGCTTTTCCTGGATGATAATTGATAGTCAAATCATAGTCCTTTAATAGCTCCAACCATCGCCTTGCCTCATATTCAATTCTTTTTGAGTGAAAATATACTTCAAACTTTTATGATCAGTGAATATTTCACATTTCACCCATACATGTAGTGCCTCCAGATTTTCAATGCAAACACCACTGCAGTCAACTCCAAATTATGCGTAGGATAATTCTGCTCATATGGCTTCAATTGCCTAGACGCATATGCCACTACCTTATCATTCTGCATCAGGACACAACCCAAACCCATCTTCGATGCATCACTATAGATGGTAAAACCTTCATCTCCGGACGAAACTATAAGTATTGGAGCACACACTAATCGACTCTTTAGATCCTAGAAACTCTTCTCATAATTATCAGACCACTTAAATTTACCCATTTTTATGTTAAACAAGTCAAAGGCATAGAAATTCGGGAAAATCCCTCAACAAACCTTCTATAATATCCTGCTAAACCCAAGAAGCTACGAATTTCAGTAACACTAGTAGGCCTATTCCACTCTACCACTGCCTCCACTTTCTTGGGGTCAACAAACACCCCATCTCTAGATGTCACATGACCCAAAAATAATACACTCTCTAGCCAAAATTCACACTTCTTTAATTTAGCAAATAATTTCTTCTCCCTTAATATCTGCAACACTGTTCTTAGATGTTTTTCGTGCTACTCTTTACTCTTCGAGTACACAAGAATGTCATCAATAAAAACTACCACAAACTGATCTAAGAAGGGTTTAAATACTCTGTTCATTAAATCCATAAAAGCTGCAGGCGCATTAGTCAACCCAAACGACATCACTAAAAATTCATAATGCCCATACCTAGTTCGGAAGGTTGTCCTAGGCATATCTTCGGCCTTAACCTTCAACTGATGATATCCAAAACGAAGGTCAATCTTAGAAAAGACTTGTGCTCCTTGCAATTGATCAAATAGGTCATTTATCCTAGGCAAAGGATATTTATTTCGAATTGTCACCTTGTTTAACTCTCGATAATCAATGCAAAGGTGAAAACTACCATTCTTCTTTTTCACAAATAAAACAGGTGCAACCCAAGGAGAAACACTAGGCCTAATAAAGCCCTTATCTAGTAACTCTTGTAATTGTTCCTTCAACTCTTTCAACTCTGCTGGGGCCATCCGATATGGAGCCTTGGAGATAGGACCCATGCCGGGTATCAATTCGATGGCAAACTCAATCTCTCTATCTGGTGGCAACCCCGGTAAGTCGTCAGGAAAAACATCGGGAAATTCCTTTACAACTAGAATATCCTCTAACTTCAGTTTAGTCTCACAAATATCTCTCACAAAAGCTAAATAACCCTCGCAACCATTCCTTCACAATCGTCTAGCTTGCAAAGCTGAGATTACCAAAGGAGGAGTGTTAACTCCATTACCCACAAAACAAAATTCTAGTTGATCAGGGATCTGAAATACTACCATTATGCCTCGACAATCAACAAAAGCATAATTGGTTGTCAACCAATCCATTCTAAGAATTATGTCAAAGTCCCGCATATTTAAAACAGTCAAGTCTACAAGCAATCTCCTGCCATCTATACTAACCACACGAGATTTGCCAATGTCTCCTCATGTTCCATTACAACCTATATGCATCAATAATAAAACCTCATCTTATTCTATTCTCAAGTCCCTATGACATGTAATTAAAATTAACATTATACTAAATTATAAGCATTCTCAATCCTACATCTACCCAATCTCACTACTATTCTATACCAGCCTTTAAAATTATAACCTGGCTCTGATACCACAAAATTGTCATGCCCCAAGTTCCGTGACAACGCCGCACACTCATTTAAGTGAGCATGCAAGGCTAAGAGTCCAACACATAACCAACAATGTAAAATAGTCCAATTAAATCCTTAATTATCATAATGCTAAAATCCATAAAAATTGATTACTCTTATCGTATGAAATTACCCACCAAGTCCACTAATAAAATCCATCAACAAAACAATAATCCAAGTACTTAAATCATAGTCCTACTCTTGGCACATTATGATAATTATCCACCAAGTCCACTAATAAAATCCATCAACAAAACAATAATCCAAGTACTTAAATCATAGTCCTACTCTTGGCACATTATGATAATTATCCACCAAGTCCACTAATAAAATCCATCAACAAAACAATAATCCAAGTACTTAAATCATAGTCCTACTCTTGGCACATTATGATAATTATCCACCAAGTCCACTAATAAAATCCATCAACAAAACAATAATCCAAGTACTTAAATCATAGTCCTACTCTTGGCACATTATGATAATTATCCACCAAGTCCACTAATAAAATCCATCAACAAAACAATAATCCAAGTACTTAAATCATAGTCCTACTCTTGGCACATTATGATAATTATCCACCAAGTCCACTAATAAAATCCATCAACAAAACAATAATCCAAGTACTTAAATCATAGTCCTACTCTTGGCACATTATGATAATTATCCACCAAGTCCACTAATAAAATCCATCAACAAAACAATAATCCAAGTACTTAAATCATAGTCCTACTCTTGGCACATTATGATAATTATCCACCAAGTCCACTAATAAAATCCATCAACAAAACAATAATCCAAGTACTTAAATCATAGTCCTACTCTTGGCACATTATGATAATTATCCACCAAGTCCACTAATAAAATCCATCAACAAAACAATAATCCAAGTACTTAAATCATAGTCCTACTCTTGGCACATTATGATAATTATCCACCAAGTCCACTAATAAAATCCATCAACAAAACAATAATCCAAGTACTTAAATCATAGTCCTACTCTTGGCACATTATGATAATTATCCACCAAGTCCACTAATAAAACCCATTAACAAAACAATAATCCAAGTACTTAAATCATAGTCCTACTCTTGGCACATTATGATAATTATCCACCAAGTCCACTAATAAAACCCATTAACAAAACAATAATCCAAGTACTTAAATCATAGTCCTACTCTTGGCACATTATGATAATTATCCACCAAGTCCACTAATAAAACCCATTAACAAAACAATAATCCAAGTACTTAAATCATAGTCCTACTCTTGGCACATTATGATAATTATCCACCAAGTCCACTAATAAAACCCATTAACAAAACAATAATCCAAGTACTTAAATCATAGTCCTACTCTTGGCACATTATGATAATTATCCACCAAGTCCACTAATAAAACCCATTAACAAAACAATAATCCAAGTACTTAAATCATAGTCCTACTCTTGGCACATTATGATAATTATCCACCAAGTCCACTAATAAAACCCATTAACAAAACAATAATCCAAGTACTTAAATCATAGTCCTACTCTTGGCACATTATGATAATTATCCACCAAGTCCACTAATAAAACCCATTAACAAAACAATAATCCAAGTACTTAAATCATAGTCCTACTCTTGGCACATTATGATAATTATCCACCAAGTCCACTAATAAAACCCATTAACAAAACAATAATCCAAGTACTTAAATCATAGTCCTACTCTTGGCACATTATGATAATTATCCACCAAGTCCACTAATAAAACCCATTAACAAAACAATAATCCAAGTACTTAAATCATAGTCCTACTCTTGGCACATTATGATAATTATCCACCAAGTCCACTAATAAAACCCATTAACAAAACAATAATCCAAGTACTTAAATCATAGTCCTACTCTTGGCACATTATGATAATTATCCACCAAGTCCACTAATAAAACCCATTAACAAAACAATAATCCAAGTACTTAAATCATAGTCCTACTCTTGGCACATTATGATAATTATCCACCAAGTCCACTAATAAAACCCATTAACAAAACAATAATCCAAGTACTTAAATCATAGTCCTACTCTTGGCACATTATGATAATTATCCACCAAGTCCACTAATAAAACCCATTAACAAAACAATAATCCAAGTACTTAAATCATAGTCCTACTCTTGGCACATTATGATAATTATCCACCAAGTCCACTAATAAAACCCATTAACAAAACAATAATCCAAGTACTTAAATCATAGTCCTACTCTTGGCACATTATGATAATTATCCACCAAGTAAAAAAAAAAAAAAAAAAAAAAAAAAAAAAAAAAAAAAAAACAAAAAACAAAAAAAACAAAAAACAAAGGAGGGAAGTTCACAAAGTATCATAGTTAGAGTCAACTATCCCAATTAAATTGGCATTGAAAAACAAATGCAATCCTATACTAGCACTAGACCCAAGAATTGGAGAGGGACTAATCAAAGGAAAAACAACGAGGATCCCACTCAATCATTTTACTTGCTCATATTTACTTAAATTGTCAAAAATCTGATTTACATTGTAAAACTTGTTTGGAGGCCAATATTTTATTAAACTCTAAAATATATTCTATTTTTTCCTGTTAACCTTATCTTGCTATGAAATGAGAAAATCAATGATTTTCAAGTATAGTGAGCTTGCGTTAGAAAACATGTATAATTTTATGAAAAATGATATATAAGTCCACGCTTTAGACTCATTTTTTAGATTTAATGACATGTAAGTGAAGTGACTAGTTGATAATTAGAGAAGATATGAGAGAGAATATTGTCTTAGATATCTTAATTGATTGTTCTATCATTGAAGTTAAAAAATGGGTAATTTTTAAACTTGTATAGTAATACTCTAATTTTATGGTTTTTGAAGAAAATAATTTTAATTTAAATCACGATGAAATTCATTTAAGATCATGACTAAGTGGTTAGCAACTTCGTTATCTAAACCACACTAGACACAAACATAATTGAAAATTCTGCTATGTTGTTTTCAACATTAAATGAATGATATTTAATGGAAATAAAATATGTTGTGTTTAACTATATTTGTAATCCTGTGAATGGACTTTATAGGTTGAATTAATTACCCTTGAGCATTTGTGGATCGTTGGAATGGATAACGTGATCGAGATATGGCCTAGGGAGCTTCAACCTAAAGTGAGAGAAATGACTATTATGCGGTGTTGTAAGCTATCGAATATTCTTTTTCCATCCAATGTGATTAAGGGCATGCAGAGTCTTGAACTACTTAAGGTGGCGTGGTGTCAATCTGTGGAAGTAGCATTTGATCTTGAAGGAATAATTGTTAGGGATGGCTATCCAGATATCGTACTCCCTTCATTAACAAAATTGGTCCTACTTTATCTACCAAAGTTGACACATGTTTGGAAGAACAACTTACAAAGAATTCCAAGCTTTCAAAACCTGACATCCTTAACAGTAGTAGGTTGTAGCAGTTTGAGATATATATTCTCATCTTCTCAAGCCAAACTTCTTGTGAAACTACGAGAAATAGCTGTAGCTGAATGTGGTGTGCTGGAAGCGATTGTTAATGAGGAACCAAAAGTAAATGATGAGGTCGCAACAAATATAATCATGTTCCCTCAACTAAATAGTCTCAAACTCTATCATCTGCCAAGCCTCAAGAGTTTGTGTCCCCAAGCTTACACATTTGAAGGATCATTCATCGAGGAGATAAAAGTAATCAACTGTCCCAACATGAGGACACTCCCTTCAGCATTGCAGCGCAAGCTAGAGCTACAAGAGAGCAATGTTCGAAAAGTGGATTTTTTTAACTCCGCTCAACACCATCTCTTCGATAGAAAGGTAAGTGAGTTGTCTTAAAATTATAGTATTCAATATTAACAATCCATTCTTTCAAGGAAAATATTTCCAATATCCATTAAACTAAGGAAAAACCTCTAAATGTTTGAAAAGGAAAGAATTGTTGGGTACACAAAACCAAGGAGAATAACTCTTTAAGCATTGATGCGGTCAAAGATTTTGTCAAGAAAAATAGTTCATTCTTTAAAAAAAAAATTTTAAAAATAGACATAATTTTTTGGGGTTGTTACATCTCAGTGAATCTCAGAAATAAAATAAAATAAAATACAAGTCCATGAAAAAGTTTACAATTTTAATTATTAATATTTATAAAATTTCTCACAAATTTGTAATTATTTTTTTCTAAACTCTACTATGATATTTCTCCTAATTTTTTTTCTAGAATGATGTAATTGTGGTATCTTTTGTAATTAAACATCATTTTAATGGGCACATGATTTTAAAAGGACAAGTCTCAGTGCAACCACATCATTCTGTATACAAATGTTATATGTTTTTTTAGTTTGTATATCATTATTTTTTTGCCAATTGTTCCCAGCTCCCAAATAAATAGTGTTAACACTAAGGAGTGTTTGTTTAGACGGATTAGATAGGGGCAGATTGCAACACAATGGCTGTTAGTCCTAAATAATTAGTCCCCGGATTATTTTGTTGGAAATGATGTGTATTTGACTATTAGTCCGATCATTATTTTTTAACCAAACAATGGGTTAGTAACTATGTCACTAACACAATTGAGGTGATAACAATTGCAGTTTAGTTTAAGCACCAACGGAATACTAGATGTCACAGGAATAGATGAACCAACTGAGATATGGCACAATCAACTTGAAGTCGGATGCCTTGACAAAGTAGGATTCATGCGGGTCCAGTGTTGTGGAAAATTATCAAGTGTTGTCTCGTCCAAGTTAATGCAAAGGCTGCACAATATACAAGGGCTAAAAGTATGGTGGTGTGATTCACTGGAAATGATATTTGATCTCCAAGAGGGGGGATGTGCTGATATTGCTGAGAAAGAAACATTAATCACTCAGTTAAGCGAATTGAAATTGAAGTATTTGACAAAGTTGACGCACATATGGAAGAATATTTCCCAACAAACTCATTGTTTCAAAAATCTAAGTTCTCTAAGAGTGCAGCACTGTGACAACTTGAGATATATATTCACAATTTCCATGGCCAACGTTCTTGTGAATCTACAACTTCTAACAGTTGAACATTGCGAGAAGGTAGAAAAGATTGTCACCAGGGAAAACGAAGAAGAAATCTTTTCCCAAGATATTTGCTGGGTTAGCCTTATAAATCTTCCAAGACTCGTGTGTTTTGGCCCGGATGTAAATGATATTGAAATTCCAGCCGAAGAAACCATTGTAAGCCGCTGCCCCAAATTTCCAGGTAAAACTCCAACTATATATTTGCAAGTTTTCGACGAACTCAAGAAGGCAACTTCACTGCTCAATTTTTTAGCTATACATATTACAGCTAAGATAAGATAGTATTTGACTCACTGAAATAAAAGATTGAAATGGAATAATCATTTCTTAACATTTTTATGAAATGGTCATTCTTTTAAACTTTAGGGAAAATTACAATTAGGTGCTTATAAGTTTGCAAAATGATAATATTTATTTATTTTTTAATTATTATTTTTATTTTATTTTACTTTTGATAAAGTTAGGAAATTAGCAAGTTAGTAATTAGATTAGGGTTAATTGCACTTTTAACTCTTACAGTTTAACCCAAGTTCACTTTAGTCCCTATGATTTCAAATTGAACAGTTTAGTCTCAATACTTTAAATCTAGTTTTAGTTTGGTCTTTCTATTCAAGTTGGAAGTTAAAATTAACGATTTTGGAATGTACACATAGAAACAATTAACAAAAATTTGGACGAGAGAATCAAATTGAAATTGGAATTAAAATGTAGGGACCAAAAGAAAATTTACTTACCTTTCAAACAAATGAAGAAAATACAATGGTATTTTAGTTTTTTTTATTAAATCGTTGACGGGTTTAATGGTGTGCTTCAGTTCATAAACTACAAAGGGGTTATGTAGTCATTTCTAAATATTAAGGGGGTAAACTGCATATAACCCAAACTACAAGGGATAAAGTGAAGTTTGCCCTTTTTCTTTTGAACGGAATAATTAAACATATGATACACATCATTTTTATTGTGTGAATTATAGAATTTCTCTCTTTACATCAGGGACGGAGGGAGTATGGGCCCAAGAGGGGCACATGCCCCTCTTCAACTTTCTAAAATCTATGTTTTAGTATAGGTTTATAAATAGTTCTTTCAATTTGCCCCCTCTAAATTTGATTATATACTCTTTTTTTTTTTCTTTATTTCAAATTAGTTCTTATAATTTACACTATTCGAATGTCTATTTTATCACAGCAATCACCTTTATGATGTTATAAAGTCTATTTTTAAATGTTTGTTTTCTATTATTTTTTATAATATTTGCTAGTTAGTTCTTATTGGCATTTTTTTCCCCTTCTGTGACAAATATATATACAAATATGTAGAATCATTATTTATTTTTTTTGATGAAATCTCTCAATAAAATAGTTTATTTTGTTTGGAGACGATCATTACAGCCTAAGTCAACATCATGATTAGAAATGAGGGTTAAGTTTGATAGGGTCGAAGTGCAGCGGGGTGGGTAATACTAATATAGACGTAACATTTTACTTTACTATTGCCTGAGCCAAAATTCTAGTTCCGCCACTGCTTGAGATATGCTTCATGCCACCGCCAATTGTTTACAGTACAGAAGATTTGGCTAGGTTCATTATTTTACAAACAAATTGATTTTTACTTCAACATTGCCAAATATTAACATTAGTTTCTCTTTAATTACTACATAGGCAATGAGGATGCAGTTGACTATGAAGATTCTGTCTTTGACTTTGATGACGATGACGGTTAACAACGTTTTTCAGGTATTAACAATTGCAGATTATCAACTCTTTAGGGGAAAGGTTTATGCATACATATCCTGTTGATACACACACATGCACACACAAAAATGTCATTGCACAAAATGTTAGTTCTTCTTGTTTTTACCAATTAACTTTATTTTTAAGGAATGTTAGGCACAGAAATTTTATGGTAGTGTGTACTGTATGTGTTTTTAGTTACGATTTATGTGCCATTGGTTATGACCTATAGTGTTGTTAGTTATGACACATTATGATGTTGGTTATGGCATTATTTTACTTATGATCCAAGAGTTGTTTGGTTATACATCATGTGATATTTGGTTATAACTCAATTTTTTTTTTTTTTTTTTTTAAGTTATGACTCCCATGCTATTGAGTTATGCCATTTATAATAATCAAACTCACAAATGACATAACTTGCATATAGCATTTCCCTTCATCGGTTAATGTTCTTCTTCTATTCCAATATGTTCAACTTTAAACATATCAATATGTTCAACTTTAAACATATCACAAAGGATTATCCACTTCAAACATATGTTAAATGCAATTGTTCTTTCCACAAAGAGGATGTAACTAGATTTTGCTTTGTTTTTTCTTTCTTTCTTTCTTTCCTTTCTCGATGACTAGCAAGTTGTAAGTTGGGAGGTGTAATTGAGGTTGAAATGTATACCATTGAGGCCTATAATTGACATTTCTTAACCCTCTTTTTGATGCAACTTTGTACATTTTACTAGTGTTTGATGTGAATTAGGTTGGATGTGTTTGAAGTACAAAATGAACCAAAAAGTGATATGTTAGTTGAAAAGCACACATCGCACGTGCGGAGGGTCATTCCTACACGTGCGGCCCCCTTCCCAAAGATCAAAATGGACTACCTTATTCGCCTGTGCAAAGGGTTTTTCCCGCACGTGCTAACCTTTCTCGTACGTGCTTCCTTTCCCGCACGTGCGGCCACGTCGATTTTTTTGCGCGTTTTTTCTTAAGTCACCTGTTTTGCTAGAAAAGTATAAGATGAGGAAAAAAAGGTTGTTCTAGGGTTAAAAACTTCTCTTAAAAAAAGTGGCAAAGAAGGCTAGGGTTTTGGGGTTTTGGAGTTTTGGAGTTAAAGGATTGGAGATCTTCCATGGCGGCTTCTTCATCATCTTTCTACTCCTTCATAAGCGGCCAGGCTTCTCTTTCTAGGGTTTTGATGAAACCCTAGCCATGTAAATAGAGTTTTAACTAGGCTTTGATTGTTTAAATGGTTTGAGCAAGTTGTATGAATGTTTTAGAAGTTTTAATTTCAATTTCTTTCTATCCCTTTTAGTATTCTACTTTCTGTCATTGTTGAATACTTTTCATACAATGATTTTCTATGTGCTATACTCAAAGTATGAGACAAGTCATGCTATGAGAGACGAGTCGAATTGCTACCGTAGTCTATAGCGAACGAGTTGTACTACTTGAGATAATTCGTGCCTATATGTTGAACGCAACAATCCTTTTAATCAATATTTCAAACATGTAGTTGTGAAACATTGAGTAGTTCAAACCGTATTGCAATTAGATGTTGATGTTAAACCCTATTTACGCAACTAGTGGTGAATTCTTTGCCCTAGGATTTGTCCCAAATTGAATTCTCAATCTTAATATTTACTGTTAATTTAAAATTTTGGATAAATTACAAATACACCCCGTGAGATTTGATTAAAATACGAATCGTCCCCTGTGGTTCTAGAAATTACATTCCACCTTCTGAGATTTCTAATTTCATAACAAATCACCCCTTTTATTAATAAATCATCAAGTCAATTAACAATTTTTAATGACGTTAAAAATATGTTTGAATTAATAATTTAAAAAAATTTATTATTGAATAGGAGAGCAATTATAAATTTCATTTTTTTTAGTTAATTCTGTTAAATAAAAAATTCTGAAAATGGGGTATTTATAATTTTTCAAATCACAGGGGGCCATTTGTACTTTAAGCAAACATCAAGGGTGTATTTGTAATTTACCCTTTAATTTTCTAGTTGTTATTTTAATTCTCACTTTAATTTAATTATCATCGATTATTCTCGTCTAAATTAATTTAGGAATCTTGCTATTAAAATTAGTTGAATTTTACATTAGTCATTGTGGATCGATACCTAGACTTGCCATTATTCTACAGAATTTAGGTACAGTTTGGACTTTATTTTTGGTGTGCTTAACGACCCACCAGTTACCATTATCACCTTTCTACCACCAACCACACTATAACCACCATTGTCACTACCATTACCATAGCCACCACCCCAACCACCACTATCACAACCCACACCAATGCTACCATGACTATTAGTATCATCATTTTTAGAGTCCTAACCAAATATAGGACATTGTCTTCTACTGAACACATTTTTCAAAAAACCTCTCATAGATTTTTGTTCCCCTTCAAACCAGACAGAGCATAGTACATAGTAGTGTGTATATAGGCTTCTTTTTAATGAAAGAAATAAATTTATGCTAAAATAAAAGTACAAACAAATAGATGGAATATATATGTTTATACTTTGTTCCTGTTTTAGCATTTTTATCCCTTCTGATTTTCCTAATAATTTTCTTCTTCTTTTGAGGTTGACCTAATAACTATTTAGCTTTGTTTTTGTTTTGGCATCTCTGGATTTGTTAACTAAACTAACTAAGATACGGCATATGTTGTTGAGACATCCATGTTGTTAGTTCGAAAGAAAAGAAAGTAAAGAAAAAAAGAAACACACACATGCGCGCGCGCGCGCGCACACACACACACACACACACATATATATATATATATGTGAGAACATGTGTTTGTTCTTTTTTTAGTATTTTTCTTCTCTCTGGTTTCTTTATAAACTATTTAGATTTGGCTTTTTTCCTCACAGGTGATTTTCAAGGCCCGATTTTCTCAAATTCTATGAAGATCAAGAAGTTAGAGAAACCAACCAATGCTACAAGGTGGTCTCATATATCTATGCAAACTAGTTAGTTGTTACGATTACATTTTATCAGACTATTGTCTAAATTTGAATAAGCTATTAGCTCTTACTATTTGCTCTTTGTAGTGTGTGTTCTTGTTTGTTGGGTTGATGATGCTACTAGCAAAACCTTGTGTTTTGTGGGTACAACTGGACTTACTTTATCATTAGCCATGTAATAATTTATGTGTGAATTTGAAATTTGTGTTTTGTGTGCAATTGCACCAATGCCACGAGTGATTGTCAATATTATTGAATAAATTATAGAGGAGACTCAAAGAAGTTGCTTTTAATCTTAATGTGGGTTGATTGATTGAAAAATGGGCAATGGCATGTATAAACTTCCAGGTTCATATTACTTTACTGGATAAACTATAGTTATAATCCTTACAATTTAATATCTTTTTCGTTTAAGTTCTTAAAGTTTTGATTTTGTCAATTAAGTCATTTAAATGTAAGCTGTTAGCTCTTACTATTTGCACTTTATTGTGTGTGTTCTTGTTTGTTGGGTTGATGATGCTACTGGCAAAACCTTGTGTTTTGTGGGTACAACTGGACTTACTTTATTATTAGCCATGTAATAATTTATGGGTGAATTTGAAATTTGTGTTTTGTGTGCAATTGCACCAATGTCATGAGTGATTGTCAATATTATTGAATAAATTATAGAGGAGACTCAAAGAAGTTGCTTTTAATCTTAATGTGGGTTGATTGATTGAAAAATGGGCAATGGCATGTATAAACTTCTAGGTTGATATTACTCTACAGTTATAGTCTTTACAATTTAACATCTTTTTCGTTTAAATTCTTAAAGTTTTGATTTTGTCAATTAAGTCATGAAAATATTATGAATCAATTTAATTCTGAAGACAATACAAAATAAAATATAAATTTTATAGTAAAATTTTACTTTGATTCACAATAAGTTTTACTGTGAGATAGTATAAAATTTTACTGTTGACATTAATTTCAACGGTAAAAATTTTATTAATTTTTTTAAAGAATTTCATAGATCTTAATAGATCTTGACGAGAGAATTTTAAAAATATTAATTTTATTAAAAAGTGATGTTTAAATCAAAAGTTATATCAGTTTAAAATTTAATTTTCTTTTTTAGATAGGAATTTAAAATTTAAATTTTAAATTTAAATTATTAAATAACTTGCTAACGATATTTTGATAATAGTGATGTGTAATGGACTTTTCAAGAAAAAAATTTGTTTGTCCTTAATGTATAAAAATTTTATTATGAGAGAATTTTGACCAAATTTCCCCTTAAATAGTTGTTGTTTATAAAATTGTGACATTGTTTTATGTTTTGAGCGTATTGTGATCATATTATAAATAATGACAAAGTATATAAAATCCGTTGTTCCAAACCGAAGCAAATTACATTTTCTAAGTTTGAGTAAGGATTGTTTGAAATGATCTAAATAAGTATACTTTTTGACTTTTTACGAAAAAATATACAGAAAAGTAAAGAGGTAATGTGATCCAAATAAGTGCACTTATTTAGTTTATGCAAAATAATACCTTAGTTCCAAAATTTTCATAATTCAGTTTGATTCTAAATTTCATAAAACTGTAAATAGTGATTTAGTCCGAACTATGCTCAGCCCTATACGTATCCATTTTCAATAATATTACGAATTCAGAGTTTTTATCTCGAATTTTATCCAGAAACATCAATCTATGGTTCAAATTCATTTATATGTAGACCCCACACTATGTCAATTCAATCTCTACCACACAAATACAACGTTAAAAAAAATATAAGCTGATAAGTCTGAGACCATAACATTAACGACCCATTTTTCACCTATAGTAATAGCCCAGTCTCTAAGATTTCCTTGCAAGTGAGAAACCCATTTGACATCTCTTGTTGAAGAGGTTACACAATTACAGATCAAAACTGGGGCAGGGTTCAGTAGAAACCAGATTTAAACTATAAATTAATGCATTACCATAAAAAATAAAAAGGGACAATTATATCAGAATAAACCCTAAACTTTTAATTTTGTCAATTTAAATCCAAAATTTTTAATTTATTTTCAATCTAAACAATTTGTCTATTTTTATTAAGTAAAAACAACTAAAGAATAATATTTTAGTCATTAAACTAAAATAAAAATAATATTTTAGACATTTTATGTATACTTATATTGAGTTTAATGACTAAAATACTTTTTTTCCATTGATTTTACTTAATAAAAATAGATGAATTGTTTAGATTGAAAATAAATCAAAAGATTAGGGTTTGAATTGATAAAATCAAAAACTCATGATTTATTTTGTTAAAAGACTCAAATCTAGGGATTTCTTTTGTAATTGTCCCAAAAAAAAAAAAAAAACTATATACATTAAAGGCATTTTTTTTCTTTATTTTGTAAAACAATACATAGCTAAATTACTATAATCTGCTGGTTGACAAATCTAAACGCAAAAGCTAAAAACAATCCCTACTCGACTTCAAGTTTTTTTTTAGCTTTTTAAAATATTTTTACCTCACAATTTATTAGCAAAATTGCACCAAACACTAACAAACTCTGAAAAAACATATCCTAACTTGCACCAAACAGCACCTGACACACTGACCTTGTCAAACCAACCTCAGAAGCAATTTCATCATTACCAGTAAAATGGTTGTATGTTCTGTCAATACAAAGACTCTGCTAGCCGCCAAGATTTCGAACCCCCAAAGAACATCCACATCTTTTCAAGACTCCCAAACAAAACCTCCCTTAGGGTTCAACGTTCACATCTACAGAACATGACATGGAAGCATCGGTATGAACAATCTCACAACATGTTTCTTGTCTAAGTGGACCGGGTCGAGTCAAATTGAATCGAGATATATTTTGAAGTAATCGAGCTCGGCTCGCTAAAAATTTGTCAAACTCAAGCTCAAGATGAGCTCAACAAACTTAAAAACTTGAGCTTGAACTTGAGCTTAGTTCGAGTCAACTCAATTATATAAAAGGGCCAAACTCAAGTTCAAAAAGAATATTTTTTAAAAAAAATAAAAAGAACACTAAACTATAATGCACATTAAGAGAAAAATGAAAACATTATGAGCACCCAAAAAATCATGTTATTAATAAATTTTATCAATCAAATATTTAAATTTGTACAAACACCAAACAAAATAAAATATATTTGATATATCATTAAAAATAAATATTAATTTAAGTAACTATTATAGCGATCCCGGTTTTACCCTTGTTGTACAGTGATCCGGACATGTGTCTGTGGATGATAGTAATTGGTTATTGTCTTGTTTACATCTTTTACTACTTTGTATATTGAGTTATAAGATGTGTTGGGCAGGTTTGTTACAGGTTGGTTGTGTTTGGGAGCCTAGTGCTGCTGCCCAGATTTTTGGACCTTCGCTTTTATTTATATATATAAAAAAAAATCATTATATTCCATTAGTCTAGTAGACACAGTTAAATATGATATTTTGAATTGTCATTCTATTATCACATTATTGCATATTAAAAACTAAATAGTGAAGATTAATCCACTATTAAAATTAGTGGCACTAGTTTGACTTTTACGGGTTTGTTTTTGCATATTTAAATTAGTGTTACTAGTTTGACTTTTATTTATATATATATAAAAGAAAAATCATTATATTCCATTAGTCTAGTAGACACAGTTAAATATGATATTTTGAATTGTCATTCTATTATCACATTATTGCATATTAAAAACTAAACAGTGAAGATTAATCCACTATTAAAATTAGTGTTACTAGTTTGACTTTTATTTATATATATATAAAAGAAAAATCATTATATTCCATTAGTCTAGTAGACACAGTTAAATATGATATTTTGAATTGTCATTCTATTATCACATTATTGCATATTAAAAACTAAACAGTGAAGATTAATCCACTATTAAAATTAGTGTTACTAGTTTGACTTTTAAGGGTTTGTTTTTGCAAGCTAAGGAGGAAGATTAATTACTATCCTCAAGCATGGTTCCATATCATCTTATCTAACATGTTTGTATATCTTGTAATTTAATTTATAACTCTTCTAAAAAAAAAAAAAAATGTTTAGAAAGTAACAAAAAATGTCAAATTTGCTTAAGTAAAAAAAAAAAAAAAAGAAAAAGAAAAAGAAAAAAAAGCTAAACCGCAAACCGAACCGCACCCGCCCGCACAAACCGCGAACCGCATTGCGGGCGGTTGCGGGTCCATTTTTCCCCAACCGCATAAGTGCGGGTCGAGTCGGATTTGACCCGCACCCGGCCAAAACCGACCCGTGAGCAGCCCTAATAATAATAATCATAAGGTGATTTATTCATATCTTGCTATGTTGGCATTAAAAGGATCAAACCCTCTCCATATGCTCCGAAAATCTTATTTTGATGAATCCAATAATTGAATTTAAAGCAAATTATTTCGAAGCTTTCAATTTTGAAATATTTTACAAATAAAAAATATTGCCGAGGCTAATTCAAGCCAGCTGTTTTTATATAACCTATCATTTCGCATCAAATCAATACCAACAGAAACTCTTTTCTTCTTTATTTTTGGTCAATAGGTAGGAGGAGAAAAATAACAAGAAAATTACATCAAACTGGAAAAATAAAGTCTAACATGTAGCCACAATCATACAACAAGCTCATCAAACCAAACAAATACCAGAAAACTCCAAACAAATATGACGGAAAAACGACTCCCACAAAAGGTGAGAAGAGTCAAACCTCATACATCCTACTGAGGTATAGAGACTATTGGCCAACAGGCTAGCCACCTTGGTTCGGAAACTTCCTCCTCAATGCCTGCTTTTTCATGGATGTTTGACCAAAGAATGCAGAAAATAACTCATAGTTCTCTCAGGAAGATGTTTGATCAATCAGTTCATATATGTAACATATCAAATTTCTGATCGACTCTAAAAAACAAACATGGTACTTCGATCCAACTGAAAATCATTTCCCACAAAACAAAATCATGGCTAAATAAATGTCACAAAGAGCCTGGTTCATTATACTGCTCATAATTCAAGCCATTCAATTTTTATTTTATGGAAGCATAATGCAACCTGACCACATTATCACATTTCACACACATTGCTTCCATGCTGCGCCAACTCAAAATCAGTCATAGATTGGTTATACTTGGATGATCCAAGCCATTCAATTAGCAGACTTCATATTGAATCTCCACAATCATTATACTGGTCATAATTCTAGCAAGAGGCTACAATACTATCTCACACTTCTAAGTATGGTATACACAAACCCATCATTGTCCACACAAATAAGTCAATAGTTAAGACAAAGGGTTGCTCCCCTTTCTATTTCATAAAACCACCCACATGTAATTGATTTAATCCTATTTAATTAGCCAACATCAATGACCTAATCTGCATGAGAGTACACCATATAACCAGTACACTGCTCTCTAATTCACATCGACCTCACTCGATAACATCGGTAGTTAATTCATCCTAGGTTCCTCCAACAAAAAAGAACAAAGCCCTCTTCCATGGAGAAAAAACCCAACTCAAATATTCAACTTCCACCTGGTTTTAGGTTCCACCCAACTGACGAGGAGCTCATCGTGCACTATTTGAGAAAGAAAGCAACCGCAAGTTCACTGCCAGCAACTATTATTGCTGAAGTTGATCTCTACAAGTGCAAACCTTGGGAACTACCAAGTCTGTGTTGTTGCACCCAACACTTTGTTCTTGAAATCGTCTCTTATTATTTTGATGGTCAAACTAACTAAGCGAAAAAGAAAATTTTTTTTTCTCTCTTTTAAACAGGGAAGCTTTGTTTGGCAAGGAGGAATGGTACTTCTTCACCCCAAGGGCTAGAATGTACGCCAACGGAGTGAGGCCTAATAGGATGGCAGCTTTAGGTTATTGGAAGGCTACAGGAACTGATAAACCAATTCGCAGTTCATGCGGAGCAAGGATAATTGGAGTGAAAAAGCTCTGGTGTTCTATACAGGATGCCCTCCAAGGAACATGCAGGAGTATAGATTGCCCGAAGCAACGATGTTGACTTCCAAGCAAAAAGGATGCACGAGGGTAAGTTGTTTTGCATGATATCTAGCTTTCCTTTACGTTCCATTTGCTTCAGTGGAAAACTTTCAGAAAAAACACTTTTCCCTGTTTGGCTGCATCCTTGAAATCAATGTACTAACGGTTGTATTAGTGGTGGTTGTAGGGCGGCAGTGGTGGTTGCAGTAGTGATGGTGGTGGTGAAAGTGATGGTAGCAGTAGTAGTGCAGTGCCGCTGGTATGACGTTAGTCCGGAACATAGTTCTAAATATCGGCCAATACGCTACGTATCGGCCGATACGTATCGGAAAAATGGGGTGCCGCGACGGATACAGGCCGATATACCACTGAGATTAAAAATCGCAAGAGTATCGGCCGAGTCCCGGTACGTATCGGCCTGTAAGCGTTACACAAGCCGTTACACAAGCCGCGACGGGCCGATACTCACCGGTTCGGACCGGTACGGGAAAGAAAAAGCTGAAAAACCTTTGAAATGATTTTTAAAATTTCACCACCGCGACACCCGATTCTTGATACGTACCGATCAATACTACCGATACCGATACTCCGCGATCGATACCGTTACGTTACCCGATACCGCGATTTAGAACCTTGGTCCGGAAAACGTTTTCCACCCAAATAGGGCTTTTTTCCGTTGACCACAGAAACATTTTCCGTTGACTTTCATTTTCCGTTATGCCAAACACCAGCGCAAACAAATGGAGTGTTAACAAGAAGTGGACGTTCTTATGAATCACTGGATCCAACATGAGGGCATAACCTTCCTTGCCACTTCTTGCATTGGCATAGTCTACAACAAGCTCTAAGCAGCTCCTCTTCTCATGAGTTTCCAATAACAAACGCAGACACAATACACATTTCATATATCAACTCAATACCAGCACAAGAATATATATAATTTTTCTATTTTTTACACTAAGCAGAAATTGATCGAAATGCTTTTCTTCCGAACAGTTGGGTGATTGGATAGTCTGCCGCAGAAAAAAGAGTATAAGGAACAGTTTGGAAGATCAATTTGGTTCTAGAAATGAACCACTTTGTGAAGAACCATGCCCTACAAGTACAAATGCCAAACTTGAAATGGTCAGAGAATTTCTGTACAGAGATTGCCTGGTGTTACCATTAATCATTGGGTCTTCCATAGACACGGTTTCTTGCATAAGCTTTGAAGCTAGCAAAAACTCTACTACAGTCTGTGAAGGCTATTCTGACACAAACTATTCACAATACTCGGTCCCCCCTTTCGACAGTTCAATCAATGGACAGAAGAGAAAGCAGCCCACTGAAGGAACTCAGTATGAGAATCTCATCCAACCCAAGAAGAAGGAAACTGACAGAGATGATCGATGGAGCGACGACAGAACTGAATCAAATAATTATGTAGTACAAACCAGTTTGAAGGTAACAACTTCAACACCAACCAATGGAATTCTATAATAGTATAATCCAATATCAAGAGTTTAATCACTTGGACTTAGCAGAAGGTGAGTGAAGTATTCAGGAAACCATATGGATATAACATCTAGGTGTTTTTCTGGAAGTGACAGTTTCATATTTTTAAAGATGTTGGAATGTATCAAATAAGTCTTGTACAACAAGGTAGTGGGCCAAAGCAAATACAGTGATTTATTTCACTGGGAATGCTACATAAAAAGAATTTCTAACTAGAATGACACGGCACTATTATGTCAGAAAATAATAACAATGATGATGGACATTTGTTATGAAATAATTAGAACTTACAACCCATGTTCTACTAGTGAATTTCTAGTTATAAATTCTGTTTGTAAATCACTACCTTTTTCATAAGTAAATACAATGTACATAAATGGGTATGTTGTAGACATCTGTGTATTTGCAACTAAAAGTTCACTCTCCAAGCATCTGAATCTTTCGGTTAAATGAAACTGTTACAAGCTTATAAATTATTGAATGTTTTCTTTGCAATTAATGAATGAAGTGGCTAGACATGTTGAAGACAAGAGATTACATGAGATATGTTAATTGTTAAAAGTATTGATCAACGAAATTATAGTAGAATAAATGTTTTAAGAGTAGAGAACACCTTTAGATTAAGAGGTTTTGATTATATAAGACTACGATCAATTAGATGAAATATAACTTAACAAAAACATACATAAATTAAAATAATGAATATCACAACCCCATAGAATTTTAGGATAAACTACTAATAGGTCTTAATAGTTGAACTTAATTCACATCAAGTCTTATTGAAAATAAATCCCAGTAAAATTGTCGTTAAAAATAATTTTTTGTGATGATTTTTTACATGTCGCTAAAACTTGACAATTAGAAACTTTGTCACGATTTTTGTAAATTGTCACTAAAACTTACAATTAGTGACGTTTTTCTGTGATGAATTTTTCAAACTGTCGCTGAAAGTTGAAAATTAATGACCTTTTTTGTGACAATTTTTTTAAACTATCGCTTAAACTTATAATTAGTGACGTTTTTTAATAGTGTTTAATGAAAAATACCATTAATTTTCACAGGACCTATTGAATAATAAGTCTACCTATTATGATCTACATGTAAGTCCTCCTAGATTTTAAAAGGGTACCATTTTGTTATCTATAGTCAAATCATTAATGAGAGAAATTTGATAATGTATATTACAACGCCATGGGTGAAATGTAAGAACTATAAGACCAACCAATTCTTATAATAGAAAATGTTTGGAAGTTACTTAACATGATATGGTAAGACAAACATATTTGAATTGTGGAAGTTGAGATGTATGCAATTGTAAAAAGATGTCACCATGGTATGAAATTATTTAGGAGTGAATTCTCTAGTGTGCTGGTTTGCGAGAAGTATTTTGATGTTCCATTTAAGCTTTGGATAGAAGATGGTTTCAGCTACGTGGCAAATGTGATTGGCAATATACTCAATCCCATTGTAGGCTTATTTTGCCAAAGCGTGTGCATTGAAATTTAAGCACATAAGGAGATTTCAAATTCCTCATACTTAATTTAGGTTATGAGGACCCTTATGAAATTAGAGTTAAAGTGTCAAGGAAACCCCAAAGATGTGATGAGTGCAAGGCTTTAGTCATTAACCAAAGCTCATGGTTTCTAGTTCCTCAGCCAAACAAGAATGGTTAGTTAAAAAGGATAAAGGGGAAACAAAACCCAGTGAATGGGTGGAAGGCCAAAAAGAGAAATGGTAAAGAAATCATGCATGCTTGCCCAAAGAAAAAGCTTGAGGTGATGTAACGCCCTCAAAATAATAACATTAATCCCTTCAAATAAGACATGCGTTGATATGTAAAAGTTCCACATTCTTCCATTTATCAGAATTCCATTACATAAGTATTACATGTTAACAACAAAAGCAAATGCCCTAAGGGCTTACAGCTTTCCAAGTTAACACTTGGTTACAACAAAAGAGTACTAACTCATTACACATTAAGCCCTTGGCTTGAATTTACATGTAATACATCAAAAAGTAAAAGACAAAAGTATGTCCGCCTCTAGCCTTCCAAGCTATGTCCTTGGAGGTGGCATGCTACCTGTACCTGAAAATGATATTCCCATATAGGGTGAGCCACAGCCCAGTAGAAATACACTAAACCAACCATGAACAATGACTAAAAGATTAGCAATTGATAGATGGCCAACACTGATACATCAGCTTATTTTGGGAATATCGGCCAAACTAAGCTCCGTTTGGAAAATTGGTTAGTAGTTGGGCTTATTTTGGGAAATGGCCCTTACATTTGGGGGGCAATTGTAGTATTCCTTATATAGGGAGTTATTTTAGGGGAGCTGATGGGGTTGATTTTATAAAGAAAGACTCCTAAAAATAGGTAAGAGATGGATTTAGGAGATTCAATGGGGATGCTCTAACATTCCAAAAAACAAAAATTGTTACTATTTTTTTTAAATGTAACATTGTAATATAACATTCCAACAAACAACAACAATTAAGGACAGTATAATATCAAACGAGTCATTATATATCTAAAATGACTAAATAGATCACAAAAAAAATATGAAACTATAAGGATCACAAGTCCAAGATATGAGATTTGTTGATCAATCTCTTGAAAATAAGTTTAATTGAATAAAAATAATAAAATAATATTTAAAAATATAAAAAAATAAGACGTATTGTTAGGAATGGCAACGGGGCGGGGCGGGGCGGGGGCGGGGATCACACATGTTTGCATCCACTCATCTGTTTTGCATGCACCGGGCTCGGCGCATCATACTAACTGCATCGTATTTCAATTCCAAGTTGAATACATGTTACCTGTAGCATTCCATATGCCATGTCTAGAATTGGTGGCACGTTGATCTTCGAGTCTTCATCTCCTTTTTGGCTAAACAAGAGGTAGGGATATCCTACTCCTCTCTATGAATTTTGTCTTTAAATTTTAGTATTTTGAGATGTTGGGGTTGTTTGGTAATTTGGTGAAAGTTTGGGCTTTTGTGTAATTTTACAAAAAATCGGGGTTTAAATATATACCTATATGCATGTTAGGCATAGAGAAATGGAATGATGTTGGTACATGATGGGAATGGAACCCTAGGGTTGTTTTGTGAATTATGGTAATTTGCCCTAATTGGTTTAAATTAATTAATGCATATATTAATTGAAGAAACGAGGAATTGAATTGAAAATGTTGATATATTATCCATTTGTGCATTTATTTCCTGCTTAGAAATAATTGCTTTGGGCTACCGTGGAGGGTAGTGTTGATTTTTGTAGACAATGCATGATGATAGGCAACTAAAAACTATCATCGGGTGTGTCATAGAGTATGACGGGTGATAGAATACATTAACTTTATGTATTGATTGATTGCGTATGTGATTCTGTGTTTAATGCGTTATATTGTGTATAGAACCTTTGTGTTATTATGCAATGTGTAGAGGAGGAGATGGGGGATGTACTCCGCGGTTTAGGGAAGATGGGGATGTACCTCTAAACGGATAGATTGGGAGGAGATGGAGGGAGTGAACTCCGTAGATACAGCTCTTATGCTTGTCTAGTGAAGTGTAGATACAGCTCATATGCTTGTCTAGTGAAGTGTAGATACAGCTCATATGCTTGTCTGTTGATGTGTGATATGCTTATCTATTGGAATGTTGATATAGCTCATATGCTTATCTTTTGTAGTTTGATATAGCTCATATGTCTTATCGTGAATACGGGAATATTGTTTTTATACATATCTGTTGAGAATGTAGATAGAGCTTATATGTCTATCTGTTGAAAAAGGAAAATGAAAAGTAACTTGGACTCATAAGTCTATGACATAAATATGTGATTTATGTGAATGTAGTGTTGGCCATCATCAGTTGCTAATCTTTTAGTCATTGTTCATGGTTGGTTTAGTGTATTTCTACTGGGCTGTGGCTCACCCTATATGGGAATATCATTTTCAGGTACAGTGCATGCCACCTCCAAGGACATAGCTTGGGAGGCTAGAGGCGGACATACTTTTGTCGTTTTTACTTTTTGATGATATTACATGTAAATTCAAACAAGGGCTTAATGTGTAATGAGTTAGTACTCATTTGTTGTAACCAAGTGTTAACTTGGAAAGCTGTAAGCCCTTAGGGCATTTGCTTTTGTTGTTACATGTAATACTTATGTAATGGAATTCTGATAAATGGAAGAATGTGAAACTTTTACATATCAACGCATGTCTTATTTGAAGGGATTAATGTTATTATTTTGAGGGCGTTACATCACCTCAAGCTTTTTCTTTGGGCAAGCATGCATGATTTCTTTACCATTTTCTTTTTGGCTTCCACCCTTTCACTGGTTTTGTTTCCCTTTATCCTTTTTAACTAACCATTCTTGTTTGGCTGAGGAACTAGAAACCATGAGCTTTGGTTAATGACTAAAGCCTTGCACTCATCACATCTTTGGGTTTCCTTGACACTTTAACTCTAATTTCATAAGGGTCCTCAATACCTAAATTAAGTATGAGGAATTTGAAATCTCCTTATGTGCTTAAATTTCAATGCACACGCTTTGGCAAAATAAGCCTACAATGGGATTGAGTATATTGCCAATCACATTTGCCACGTAGCTGAAACCATCTTCTATCCAAAGCTTAAATGGAACATCAAAATACTTCTCGCAAACCAGCACACTAGAGAATTCACTCCTAAATAATTTCATACCATGGTGACTCTTTTTACAATTGCATACATCTCAACTTCCACAATTCAAATATGTTTGTCTTACCATATCATGTTAAGTAACTTCCAAACATTTTCTATATTAAGAATTGGTTGCTTATAGTTCTTACATTTCACCCATTGCGTTGTAATATACATTATCAAATTTCTCTCATTAATGATTTGACTATAGATAACAAATGGTACCCTTTTAAAATCTAGGGGGACTTACATGTAGATCATAATAGGTAGACTTATTATTCAATAGGTCCTGTGAAAATTAATGGTATTTTTCATTAAACACTATTTAAAACGTCACTAATTATAAGTTTAAGCGATAGTTTAAAAAAATTGTCACAAAAAAAGGTCATTAATTTTCAACTTTTAGCGACAGTTTGAAAAATTCATCACAGAAAAACGTACTAATTGTAAGTTTTAGTGACAATTTACAAAAATCGTGACAAAGTTTCTAATTGTCAAGTTTTAGCGACATGTAAAAATCATCACAAAAATATATTTTAACGACAATTTTACTGGATTTATTTTCAATAAGACTTTATGTGAATTAAATTCAACTATTAAGACCTATTAGTAGTTTATCCTAAAATTCTATGGGGTTGTGATATTCATTATTTTAATTTATGTATGTTTTGTTAAGTTTTATTTCATCTAATTGATCGTAGTCTATATATATCAAAACCTCTTAATCTAAAGTGTTCTCTATCTTTAAAACATTTATTCTACTATAATTTCGTTGATCATATACTTTTAACAATTAACATATCTCATGTAATCTCTTGTCTTCAACATGTCTAGCCACTTCATTCATTAATTGCAAAGAAAACATTCAATAATTTATAAGCTTGTAACAGTTTCATTTAACCGAAAGATTCAGATGCTTGGAGAGTGAACTTTTAGTTGCAAATACACAGATGTCATACACAATACCCATTTATGTACATTGTATTTACTTATGAAAAAGGTAGTGATTTACAAACAGAATTTATAACTAGAAATTCACTAGTAGAACATGGGTTGTAGTTCTAATTATTTCATAACAAATGTCCATCATCATTGTTATTATTTTCTGACATAATAGTGCCGTGTCATTCTAGTTAGAAATTCTTTTTATGTAGCATTCCCAGTGAAAAAAATCACTGTATTTGCTTTGGCCCACTACCTTGTTGTACAAGACTTATTTGATACATTCCAACATCTTTTAAAATATGAAACTGTCACTTCCAGAAAAACACCTAGATGTTATATCCATATGGTTTCCTGAATACTTCACTCACCTTCTGCTAAGTCCAAGTGATTAAACTCTTGATCATTGCGATCGTAT
>NW_021025279.1:213874-242603 GCF_004153795.1 Camellia sinensis | reverse complement strand
ATCACCGACCACCACCTCATTAGCTTATCAATACACCATCCAAAATATTCCTTCACCCAGAAATGCAGATTGGGCAGTATCTATAACAACAGGAAGAACTTGTTTCAATCTATTAGAAAGAGCCTTGTAAAGAATTTTATATGTGGAGTTTATAAGACTAATAGGCCTATTAGTCTTAGATGCCTGAAGGGTTATCTTTTTTTGGACCAAAGTAATGAAGAAACTATTTAAACCCCTAACCAAACTGCTGTTGATAAAGAATCCTGCAGGAAAGAAAGAATATCACCTTTCATGAATTTCCACTCTTTTTGTAACAAGGTCATATTGAACCCATCAGGACCAGGTGCCTCGTTTGCCATCACAATCTGAGATTGCAGCCCAAATTTCATCTTTAGAGAATACCACTTTCCAAACTACTGAAATGCTAGCTCTATTAAATCAGTTTAAATTGGCCCCGTAGTTTGGGTCTGTACTTCATTGTTCATTAAAGCTAAACCTGAAGTGGTTATACACAGCTTGTTTCACCTCCATAGGAGCTTCACTACTGCCCCATTCACTCTCATAGAGTCAATTGCATTTAATATTCTGTCTTTTTGTAGCAGTGATGTGAAAAATTTAGTGTTTTTATCACCCTTTAAACTCCAATTCAACCTTCACTACAGAAATATAGTTTTGGCGGCCGTTTTTTTAACGACACTTTTTAAAACGTCGCTTTTCGTAATATTTAGCGGCGTTTTAAAAACGTCGCATATTTCAGTAAATAAAACGGTGCCGTTTTGTAATAGAAAGGCGTTGAGACACGCCTCCAAATGCGTTAGACCTCACGCGCCTCTTTTGAATCTGCAAAATAATTGTTAAAGCCTATGTAAACCCTTATTTTGAATACTCACGGCTTCAAATCTCGCCTCTCTCACAACCCTCTTTCTTCATCTCACGATGTTGCTCCAGAGTGGTGTCTCTCTCTCTCTCTCTAGATCGATCTCTCGCTGTTAACCCTCTAAGAGATTCATCTTTCATCTTTGAGATTCAGAGAATATTATGTCACACATTATTACTCCGATATTATTGATTATGATGAAATTAGCATTTGCTATTTGACTTTTATCAGGCAGTAATTCATATCTCTCTGTTTTTTTAAAACCAAAACCATGTTGCTTCTATCTGAAATGATGGGTAATAAAAAGGTGAATGGGCGAATGGTTCACATGTTTCTTCAGTTAAAAATCATTACTTGCTTCTGGTTCATTTTTTTGTACTCGCCTTCCATTGGATTCCAATCAATAACTAATCTGGTGGACGATTACTCTAGCTATCTGATGAAAGTTTTTCATCTTTCATTTTCCTATCTCTATCTTATGATCTAAAGTTAATACAATATCTTTTCTGCACACTTCATTGACAGTAAGTTCCATTTTTCTTTTCATGCTCAGTTAAACTTCTTGACTGGGGGGAAGAGAGCCACAGGACAGAGGCAGAAATAGCGTCACTCAGAGCAGCTTTTACGCAAGAAGTTGCTGTGTGGCACAAGCTCGATCACCCTAATGTAACAAAGGTACCATTTTTTATCTAAACTTCTTTATCTTATTTTTATATTGTTCATTCTTCTTTGGAGCTGTAGCAGACTCAAGAGAGTATAGACTAAACCAAAATATTATTGAATTCATATTTCAATAACATTTTCACTAAATTTTGTTAATCGTCGTCGGAGTAAAAAAATTATTCCAATATGACTTGGTGAATCGTGCGTAACATTTTGGAAATTTGAAACTTGGCAAAAAATTGTAAAGTGTGAAAGGAAGAATGATGTATGTGCCATGGCTCGTTCCACTTTGTCAAGAACTCATGGTGTTTAAGAATACAAGTTATTTATAAAGCTTGTGGTGGGTTTTATTTTGTTATTTTTTATAAAGTTCGTGGTTTAGTGAGTTGGTGTTGATTGATCTAGGTTTTATCACTTAGCGGTATAGTCTAATAATTTTTTCTTGAAGGTTGTTAATTTAGTAGAATTCTTAGTTTTGGGGTTTTTACCATCCAACTCATGAATGCGAAACACAGAAGGTGATGACGATGAGGCGGTTATTGGAACTTATTCTGCTATTCCAATGTTGGGATATTCATGAAAGATCGGTATATTCATGAACTTATCTCTACTTTCATGGTGAGAATTGAAAAACAATAGTTGTTTGGTACTCCCACTGTCCCCACTTTGTGTCTTTCTTATGATTTTTGGAAGTCTTTGTGTTTATGGTTGTCTTGGTTTCGGAAAGACAAAAAAAATGATTTTAAACATTACTTATATTATCTCTTCTTTTTACCATTTATGTTTAAACACATCGCCACAATCCCAAAAGATTTATTCAATGAGCAAGGAGTTTTTTTTTTTTTGTAAATTTAGGTTCAAAGATTCTGTTCTTTAAAATTTTTGTGCCATTGTCAAGTGAGCACACAAATGGGACGGAGGAGCAGTGATGTAGGAAAAGTCACTGTACAGCATGTGTTTCCTAGTAGGACTATAAACAATTGGTATTTAGTTCTCAAGGTCAAACTCTTACTCCATCTGTATTCTTATTTTCGTATTTCAAAATTAGTTTGAAACCAAATTCATGTTTCACCAGTTTTTGTGCGCAGTTTGGCCATTTCCTAGGATGATTTCTGGCCAAGACTTGTGCTTTACTGAAGGTTTTACTTCTTTTTCCTCTCAGGTTTTACAGGTTGGAGGCTATCTTCTTCAAGAAGATTGTCCACAGAGATGTGAAGACAGAGAATATAGCTTCTGCGGACAAGGACTCGTACAGTTTAAAATAGCTGGACTTTGCGTGTTTGCTCGTGTTGGAGGCTTCAATCCTAACATCGTGTCAATGAAAAGTATTGACATTAGCTGTTGACATCAGCTGTTTTGAATCCTTGTGATTGCTCGTTGTTGACATCATGCTGTGTCCGCCAAGGTACAGAACAGAAAAATGTTTTGAAAAAATGTGCATTTGCATATGTGACCTTGTTTTTGCGTTCTACAAAGATATGAAACATTGAACTTTTAGCTGCATTTCTTTCATTTTTCTCGTCTACTTTTTTTGCCTATTCATTTGAATGTTTAGAAAACAGAACTGTGCAGAGCTGTGATGAACAAGATATCAATGCTGACTTCTTCTGCAGTGATGGCTCTGCCTCTAGCTGTGAATCTGTGGTTGCTGCAGCTGGGTATGTATGTATCTTAGCAGCCTCACATGCAGGCTGATCAGGTGCGTGGACTAAGTTTGAGAGAAATCGGAGGTGGTTTTCCAAAACACCATCGTGCTCCATCTCTTCATTGCTAAACCCTTAACAATGGTGCAAAACATAAAGAGACTAAGGGGACATAGGGATGCTGTTTATTGTGGTAATCTTCTTATCCTTAACTATATTTAACTAGTGTGGTTTTGGGAATTCCATTCATTCAAATGGTTATTCTTAGGTGGTTCTTTGGTGGCAGTAGTTGTAAAAAAATCATATATATTAGCTTCTAATTATTTTTTTGGATAACAATTTTAGTATTATTATTATTTAAAATTTTTGCTGTTTGTTGCTCCCTATTCTTCTGCTAATCAGTATGTGTACTGAGAAACAAATTAATGTTTATCTATCTATCCCACCATGCCTTTTGACTTTTACCGATCAAAAAAAAAAATAAAAACACATGCACACACACAAAGTAGACATGTTAACAAATTAATAGTTTTTTCTTGTGTATTACAGTGGCGCTTGCCAGATGGATTTCCTATTTCAGTTTTGCGTGGACATATAGGAGCTGTTACTGCCATTGCATTTAGTCCCCGGCCTAGCTCTATGTACCAGCTGTTATCGTATGTTACATCCCATACTTCTAAATGCATGTTCTATTCCCTATAGTCCCTCAATTGATCTAATGGCTTTATTCTTAATATGTCATTTGATAGTTGTGCTGTTCTTCTGCTAGCACCCAGAAATTTTATCATAAGCTAAGAAGCACATGTGAAGCACATGTTGCATCAATACAGATTTGTTGTTCCTCAATCTTATTTTGTTGTATTGTTTTATGCTCTATCTAGCTAGGATGTCCTGGTTTTCACATCGATCTCTAAAGTTCATTTAAATGTCATTTTCCCAAGGAGGTGTTGTTCCAGTGTATAAGCGGAACATTCAAATGAGTTATGTTAGTGATGTCTGGAGTCTTTAGTTTCTAAGGTCAGGTCATAGCTTTTGATTGGTTAGATGTACAATGCTCTTTCATAATTCACACATAAATTGTATGGGTGTATTAGAAGCCTGAATAATATTTTTGCCTTGAACATCCAACAATGCACTAAAATGTGGAATTATTTTATCTGCACTATTTGAAATGTCCAATCATTTCAGTTGTCTGACCTGCCTATTGAAAACCAAAAAATTTGTAGTGAAGTGTATAGTTGATAAAATCATATTATGAATCAAAATATTAATTTTGCTAATTGTGAATCAAATTGAAATGAGGATTGTAAGATTTGACACAAAATATAAAAATGATATTAAATAATCGGATATATGAAAAATTAAAATAAATGGATTTTGGTAATTTTGGAGCTTTGTGATTTATAGTTGCCAGATGTTGAAGGCAAGTGGTGCTGCTGGAATGGCTCCTCAGCGCCGTCGATCATCCTCGGCTACTCTGTTTGGAAGGATGACACAGGTAATTTAAAGTTCCCATTTGAATTTCCATGTTCTGTCATCAAACGAAGTTTTAGTCCTTTCGTTAGTTCAGGAGTTTGCTATTATTTTTATTTACAGAGTTTCCGAGGAACTCCGCAAGGAGTTAATCTTTCCTTTGTAAATGGTGGCCTGACTGGTGGAGCAGAAACTTTACACGAAGTTGAAGCCAAATACCCAGCTTTGCTTTTCAAGTAGTAACTTACAGCATTTGTAGAAAAGATTTATGGAATGATTTGAGATAACCTTAAGAAAGAGATTTCTCCATTGCTTGGGTTGTGCATCCAGGTAATTGAATCTGTTCGATTCTTAAATTACCAGGCACAATTTATGGTAAAAGGAGGAATGAAATTCTTTATTCTATGGGTTATTTTATTAATTTACTTGGTAAATTATTTCTGTATAAAATTTCTTTCGGAATATGAAAAAATAGGCACCAAGAACTTCGAGGGCAAGCTTGGTTAAGGGATCATCACGTTCAGTTGCAACTACAGCAGCACAGCAAGCGTTGATTGCTCACTGGCAAGGGATTGTATGGGGTACTATTATAGATGTGAGGGAATATTAATCTCACATAAATATATGTCTATACAAAGTTTTATTCATTATTGCTATTTTACAGGTATATTTTTGAAGTTAAATCTCACAAAATTAGTAGTTCAAAAAAAATAAAAAAAATAAAAAAATCTATTGCGGCGTTTTTCAAAACGCCACTATAGTTATATTTTTAAAATAACAAAAAATCTATTACGACGTTTTTGAAGCGTCGCTAATGCTTATGTGACGTCATGTTACCGTTGACTGTCACATTTAGCGGCGTTTTTATAAACGCCGCCTATACTAATTTTACGACGCTTTTAAAGCGTCATAAACTTACAGCGACGGCCGCGTCCTCGACGTTTGGTAGTAAGCGTCACTAAAGGAATTAACGGCGTTTTTCAGACATATAGCGGCGTTTTTTAAACGCCGCTAAAAGTCATTTTCCCAGCAGTGATAATTGCAACTCTTAGCTACAATATGCACCTCTATCATTACATATACTTGGAATGTTATGATATGACACCAAGCTAATAATGCAAGTCACAATCATCGACCCCTTGTCTTATTCATTTCCACAATTTTTTTTCACCCGGAGCAAGATGAAGTAATCTTCAACCACAAGAAAGTGAATGTGGGATCAACACGAGTAGGATCAGTTTTTGTCATCAAAATTAGGGTTTTGATTTTTTTGTCTCAGTAAGGAATTGTAGCTCTCAAAGTCCGTTAGGAATTTTTGATGCTGACCCTAGTGGATGTTGCTGTAGTGGCACTCCTCTGGCTATTCATGTGTAACCAGATTGATTTGCTATATAAGAGTGACACTTCTTTAATGATAGCGTGGCCACACATTCAGTATCTGATAAATATAAAGTCAAAAAAAATGTTGTCGTCATATATAGTGTACAAGACTCTTTCTTACACAAGTCATAAAGTTTAAAATTTGTTGGGGGATATGTGCGTATGGATGTATGTCTGTTAATTTTCCTCGAATTTTCCAGAGAATGCATAGAGGAGAAGAAAACAAAGAGCAATATGAACAAAAGAAAAGGTGACCTCAAGGGGCAATTCTTCGGTTGGCTTGCATGGAAGCACAAAATTAAAACCTCTGTATTCCTGCAGCGGATTAGAGTCTTGGTTAGTTCTGCCTGCCTCTACACTCTGCGTTTTTTGTAAATCTCAGTAGGAATCCATTGAGCATGTTCTTATCCTCTGCCCATCTGTTTGGAGAGTCTGATCTGGTCTGCTGCAATGGTGGGGTGTTTCCTAGGCTGTTCCTGATTCTGTCCATAGTCTGCTGCAGTGGTGGTCTGGATACTTCTATGGGAAAGCTGAACAGCGCATTTGGCGTGCCATTTCCCTGGTCACACTCTGGTCAATCTGGAAGCACACGAACGATTGCTGCTTTAACACGTCTATCCCAAATTTGCAGGCCCTGCAAGTACTGATTCTCATTCGGCTGGCTTTCTGGCTTAAGGCTGCTTCTAAGGAGCTCCATTTTTCAATTTCAGATTTCCTTTATAACATCTCAGGGGTGAGGCGAGGTTTGTTATAGTCATACTTGTCAATCTGTGCTTATAACATCTCAGGGGTGACGCTTGGCTTGTGCAGACTGCAGTTTAGTCCAGTTTGGTGTGGTGTTCTGTTCCAGGTGGTGTCTGCTGATATCCGATCAACTTGATTTTTAACATGTATGATATACTGAACAAATCTTAAAATATGAACCATTTAGATTATCAAAATTGGGCCTAAAAGTGATCCCAATGGCTCTACAAGTAAGAAATATAAGGATGAAATGCAAAGAGGGTATCTTGATTTGCAAAGATGGGTTTTCAGGTGTTATTTTTAGAGAGAGAGAGAATTTTTTTTGTTTTTTTTTGGTGATTAATGTCGTCATAAGTGGGTCCTAGTTAATATATTAAAATAAGCATACAATTAAATCCACTTACGAGCAAGGTGGGCTTTAGTCCTATGGAGTCATGATTTCAGACATGAGACAGTTAGAATCATTGGTGTTTGCTGCCAAACAAAGCCTTATCGTCAGTCATCACATTTTCTTTTTATGGTGAATTGGTCCTTATAGTTTAGGATTTGTATCATTTTAATCCGTAACTTTTCAATTATGATATATTTAACTTTAAATTTTAAATTTTTTTTCAAATAAGGACAATTGACATTTAATTATTTTTTTACCAAATTAATTTTTATTATTTGTTTAGATGATGATCTTGTAAAATTAATTTTAAAAAATTAATCATGTAATTTTTATTAATTTTACATAATTTTATCATTGGTGGATAAAAATATTTTTTAAAAAATTAAAAATATTTTTTTCATATTTATTTTTGTCAAATTAATTTATATTTTATTAAATTGATGACTTTGCCCTTGAAATTGAGCAATGGTATTTTTAATTATCTTTATTTGAAACAAGATTCAAAATTAGGATCAAATGTGTCACAGTTGAAAAGTTAATAATCAAAGTGACACAAAATCCAAACTATAGAGACCGATAGTGTAATTTGCCAATATAATAAAGTCATTTTCAATAGAGCAATTTGACATTGAATATTGGCATTGTTAGAGCCAACTTCTAATAAAGGGGTGTTCATAATTTTTAAAAGAGGGTTACTAAATGCCCTTATTTTTATTTTATTTTTTTGACCCCATCTCTTCTATTTTTTTATTATAATTTTGCCCTAATATCAATTTTCATTTTTGACCCCATCTCTATTCTTCCAACCCCAACCCATCTCTACCTTCACTCCACTTCACTCCAATCGACAGCCTCCTCTGACAACCATTCCAGTGCCTCCCTATTGATGACCACCCTTCTACTACCTCAACCCCCTTGCACTTCTCTCTCTCTCTCTCTCTCTCTCTCTCTCCCCTTCTTCTTTTTCTTCTTCTTCTAGGTTGGGTCACCGTCCATGCTGTCTAGCTACTATCTTTGCGACTGTCTCACCGTCACGACTATCATTCCACAACCGTTATCATGAAGAAGATAAAACGGTATGTTAGTTTGGAACCTAAATGGGCCACTCCACCCCATTCCACAACTGTGGCGAACCTAAATGCACTCTTCTTTGCCCTTGTCGTCGACTGCTTTGAGAATGGGATCAAGATTTGGGGTCTAGAGATGACCAGAGAGAAGAAGAAGCTAAGGGTGGCGAAGGAGGTTGGTGGCGGTGCGTCGCGGCGAAGGGTGTAGCCGAAGCTAGCCTCATATTCAATGGCCACTGGCGATAGCGGCAATGGTTACCAGAGTTGGTGGGGATGAGATTAGGGTTTGGGTTTAGATTTAGGGTTAGGGGTATAGTTGGTATTAAGGTGGGGGTTTAAAGAGAAAATAGAGAGGCTTCATTTTGCTGGATGGGGATTCAAAGAAATAGGAGAAACAAAGTAAAAAGGTGGGAGCAAATAACAACTCTTTTTTAAAATTAAACGAAAGAATTTAAATTTTATATTAGGGTAAACGTTTTTGAAGCGTCGCTAATGCTTATGTGACGTCATGTTACCGTTGACTGCCACATTTAGCGGCGTTTTTATAAACGCCGCCTATATTAATTTTACGACGCTTTTAAAGCGTCATAAACTTACAGCGACGGCCGCGTCCTCGATGTTTGGTAGTAAGCGTCACTAAAGGAATTAACGGCGTTTTTCAGACATATAGCTAAAAGTCATTTTCCCAGCAGTGAATACATGACCAAAGAAAAAGCTAGTGGAAGAATAGAAAAATGATTAATAATTTATAAGTACAAATTTTATACCAAAAAAAAAAAATCAAAAAGAATGATGCCACAGTGGCCGTCTTTAAATTACAAGTCACAGTAATTGGTGTTTTTAGTTTCTGATAAAAAGATCATAAAGAGTTGCATTGTTTTGTATGTAAATTCTGAACAAAATTCTTATTTGTAGATCATTTTGTGAGAAAATTATCACAAGATTTTGAAAGAAAACTATCACAGGGCTGGACGGTGGTTTGAGGGTGGTAATTTTAATCAATTAAGTGCAACTACTTTTTTTATTATTATTTTATTTGTCTGAATGTTGTTGCTTCTTCCATCTCATATTTCAATATTTAATCTGGAAAATTGTGTATCTAATAATTTTTAATTATTATACAGACTTTTGTCTTTAAAGTTCATAAGAGTTACGTTAGGGATTTTAAATAAATTATTAATTTTTTATCAAATTTTTTATGTGGGTGTGGGACTTACACATATGTGATTTGTGTGAGTCCTACATCCATGTAAGAGGTTTGATAGAAAATTTAATAATTTATTTGAGATCCATAGCATTTTCCAAAGTTTAATGCTTCTAATACATAAATGATGTGTTTTTATTAATTTTGTTTTACATGTTGACACTAAGTTTGGATTTTTTTTTTTTTTTTTACTAATATTATATGTACAAATTAGTGTATCAATTGATGATGTGATATAATTTAAGATGTTTTTAGTATTTGTAATTTGTATAATGAATGGGGTCAATAATAATGTCATAACTAGCGTTAGTACACTAGTTAGTGCATGTAATATCACTTTTTTTTTTTTTTTTTTTTTTTGAAAAATTGGAGTGAAAATTGTAAATCAATGGGATAGTTAAGAAATATTTGCATTTTCAAGGTGGTGTAAGTTTCTTGTGTGCAAGTCACCACCGTATGCAAGTTCTTATATATCAAAGGCTTGGTTTGGGAAGTGGGTTAGCTTTTTAATTTTTTTGACTATTTTAGCTTGGGGTTAAAAAGCCTGGCTTGGGAAGGGCTTTTGGCTTTTTTGACTTTTTTTGTGAGAGAAAGAATGTAATGATTATAGATTGGATGTGATATTTTGTCTTATTAAACTAAAAAATCTATTTTATTTTTTGTAACTATTTTAACCTCAAATCCACTGAAACCCACTTCCCAAACAATAGTAAAGTTGTATCAAAAAGATTCTATCTATATTATAGTTATTTTTTTACTGTTCTATTGATTTGCATTTCTCCCCCCTTTTTTTTTTTTTTTTTCAAATTGCAATATTTATAAATCCTAGGGTATTTATTAATTGTTGACCTCAAGTCAAAGTCTCCTCAAATCATACAAATTAATTACATTTTTGCGCTGCATTATCATAACTTTTAGTCAATGTGGGCTCACCGTTAGGCAAGTGTGGATTAGAATGCAAATCTGGCGTATGTTACAATGTTGGATAAAGTTTTAGAGTACCCAATACCATATTAATGTTATTAAGCATGATCCACGCCTCTAACGGGTTTGCTAGCCTCCTGAGTCTTCTGGGCGTGCTTGCAAAAAGGTCCAAAGGGGGCGGCAGTCCCTTGACGGACACTCTGATGGTTAAGTTAGATTAAGGCAGATTGATTTTTAGAGAGAGAGAGAGAGCGAGAGAGCGAGAGAGAAAGAGAGAGAGAAACAAGAGATGAAAAACTTAACCTCTATCGTATCTCGAAAGCTTCCTTATATCTTTTGCTCATCATTTCATTGTCCATTCTAAGTTGTCTTGTTGACCGAAAGTCTATGACCTTGTTCATATCGTTCATAGTGATTCTGTATACTCCGACGTGAGGGGTCTTACTGCATTTAATGCTATAGTGGCCTCATTAAATGGTTGATGTGTGGGTTGAATAACTTTGCAGGATCTTTATCTGCTCACGTGATTAATTCCCCACATGACAAGTGTTTGAATATTATTAATCCTGAGCCAGCATTGGCTTCTCAAAGTTACTGGGCTTTAACACCTGGGTTGTGAGCCCCTGAGCTGCGGGCCGGGCCCCCTTTGGTGCCCATCAGTATCAAAACACATTTACAAATTGTTATAGACTAATAGTTAATAGTTGAGAAATTAAACGTGATCGTATCTCAAGGTGATTGCACTTCTAGTTTTTTAGAGAGAAGTTTAAAATTTAAGCTTATGGAGAAGTATCAAATGCCTGGTTATACTATCTTAATTTATTGATTTATTAACTCTTACCTGCACCAAAATTGAATGTTTGCACCAAAAAAAAAAAAAAAAACTAATAGTTGAAATTGCATTATTACAAATAAAGATTGTTGGTAATTTTTTTTATAGAGCCTACCAATATTTATTGATTATGAGCCAAAAAAGGAACCTTATTCTCTTTAGTTAGCAGAGTCAATTGGATTGTAATATTGGGCCTCAGTGGACTAACAACTACCAAAGTTTTTAAAGACGAATTCGTAACGTGAGGCGTTTTACGTTTTATGAGACGAGGTGTAAGCCTTTGAGGCATAAGCATTTTAAATTTTGAATTTTTATATTTAGTAAATAATTTAAGAATCTTCAAACAATAAATAAATACATCAAAATTAAATATAAATGTGTAAATACTTTGCTACTGAAAGGTCATGGCAGAGAAGGAAACTTTGCTTTATTGAAAATGAAATCGGTATTCAAAACTTTAGTGATTGAGCTTCTCATTGAGGATTAACTTGCGAGTTTTTCTTGATTGGTCATTTACTTAATTTTTCCTATAGAATATAGTTACAAAATGGGGTTTTTTTATTTTTTTTTATAATTATTTTATTTTTTTTTATGTTTAAACCATCTACTAGATTAAGTTTCACAAGATCCTAAGACAAACTGTTTATATGCTTACTTCTCATATACTTATGGGTAAAAAGCGTATAAGATGCACCTAAGCCGCATGTTCGAGATTGTGTGCGCAAGCTTTTGGAGAGTATAGCCTAAAAGTCAAAGCCTTAAGGCGTTTTGCCTTAGCGTCGCCTTGAGACGAGTATCAAGGCAAGCCTCAATAAAGCCTTTTAAAACTTTGACCACCGCCCAACCTTGATGATTTGAATGGTTTATCTTGCAAGACATATCATTTTTGCAATAAATCAGATTGATCGGATAACCAATATAGACATATAATCATATCAAATAATGCTATATGCACTAATTGGTATACTAATTAGTGTACTAACGGATGATATGTCATGATTTTAGAGGTTTTGGATTTTTATAATTTGTATAATATGTGGGGTCATAATTTTAAAATAGTAATGTCATAGCATATCTTGGAACACTAATTGGTATATCAAAGTTTAACCCCCAAGGGTTGGCCTAGTGGTGGAGGCTTGAGACTTAGGAGTTTGCTCCTCTCTAGGTTTCAAGTTCAAAATCTCTTAGGTGCTATCAACTCTTGTGGTTGGCCAGTCCATACAGAGCTCCGCTCTGGCTTTAAATGAGGCCCCCGCTAGTGGACGGTGGGATTGGTCCCCCAGGGATTAGTCGAGGTGCTCTCAAGCTGGCCCGGACACCCTGAGTTATCAAAAAATCAAAGCATGTAGCACCACTGAATCATTTCACATTTATCTTTAAAATTATAAATTGTCTATTTTTTAAAATCATATATGTTATTCATTTGTTTCTGTGTTGTTTTGGTCTTAGTATCTATAATCTGCCTTGAAAATGGATTCTGGAAGTATTATAGATGCATAAAATTACAACATGATTTCAAGAGAAATTGGAAATTCTGAACTAGAAGATTAGTAAATAAAATTAGAGCATTCTTGTATGTGACATTTGGCATTAAAAAAATAAAATACAATTGTAAGATTTTGTCTTTTAGTATCATTTATTTCTTTTAATTCCCGGCTATGGGTATTTTCTAAATTCTGCGGGAGAAAGTTCATATCCTCTACAATCTTGTGATCATGGAAAAATTATAGTGACCTTTTTATGGTTACACATTTTTAAAATGAAATTTTAATTAATTCAAGGTAATTTGTCATCACAATCCAAATACACCACCAATAGCAAGATCAACGAATTCGAGGTATTCAAATTGAAAATTTTAATATCATGGGATATTTGTTATTGATCCAAGTCAAAGTCTTTTCAATTCATACAAATTAATTCTTAATTCGTCTTCATTGAAAATTAGTATTTGGTAGGTCTGGATTAGAATTCAAATTTGGCAATTGTTAATAAAGTTTTAGAGCAACTAACTGGGTTAGCTTGGTTGGCCACTTTTGTATACTATCAGAGGTTAGGGGGTCAATTCTTATCATGGAAAAAATTGATTATTTACTCGATGTTAGAGTCTTTGTTTAGTTGTTCATTTCTTCATTGATGGTCCCGTTTAATGTAATTATTTTGATATTCGTAAATATTCTTCTACTGATTGCCCAAAAAAAAAAAAAAAATGAAATTATTGAGTACCATATTAATGCTATTAAGCTAATTTACAAGCTATGATAGTTGATATGTTTTTAATAAAGGTCGGCATACTTCTTGATTGTGTGAGCAAAGAAAATCTGTTTGTGAGAGGAAATTAACACATGATGTTGAAGCGAAACCAAGTTATTATTGACATTTCCTTGTCAAGAGGTGAGATTGAATTTTTCTAATTACTACTAAATGTTAAATTAATTTATTTAAAATTGCACTATTACAAATAAACATTGTTGGTATTTTCTCTATAGAGCCCACCATACTTTTTTATTGTAAGCAAAGAAATTTAATGAGAGGAAATTATGACAAGATTTTGAAACCAAATTAGGTTATTATTGACATTTCCTTGTTAAGAGGTGAGATGAATTTTTTCTAAGGAAGAGGATCCCCTCCGGTCTAGATTTTGGACTGGAGGCGCTGTTTGGGCCTGTGGAGCCCATCACAGGCCCTGTCTCGATGATATGAACCATTTATTTTGTTAGGCACTTCGTGTATTTCGTCTACAAAAAAATTAGATTGATCCGATAACTATAACTTGTTTAAATTATTGCGTTTGTCACTAAAAAATGTATGGTTTATTTTTAAAAACACAATTGTTGTCTATTTTTTTAGTGACAAATTGAACAAGTTGCAATTATCGGATTGATCTAATTTTTTGTGAACGAAATATACAAAGTACCAGACAAAATAAACGGTTCGAATCGTCAAAACAGGACCCATGATGGATCCCACGGGGCCCAAACAACGCCTTCTAGTCCAAAATCTAAACTGGAGGGAATCCTTCTCATTTTTCTAATTACTACTGAATGTTCAATTAATCTTGATGTATAGTTTTTTATTTTTTATTTTATTTTCTTTGGCTTGTAAATTGTATATGCCAGTAATGCAAATATATAGGGATTCTCAATCCCGAGACCTAGACAATACAACAACTGAATAATAATTTCATGGTCCAATGTGTGAAAAGGAGACCAAAGTTAGAAAACACTTGAAGTGGTCCTTTAGTCAATAAATAAGTTGTAGGGCGTAGTGTATCCTGGTGCTTTTTGTGCCTTTGTAAGTACTCAGACCATTTGGGTGCTAAATGTGCAATTTTGAGTTTGTGGAAAACATGCATTGAAGAAATAATAGGGGTAGCTTCATGTTTGTAGAGATGAGATTGGTGTGGTTGAGGGTAATGTTGGTTTTGGCTAGTGAGTGTTATGGGTGTTTGGAGCATGAGAGGATTGCTCTTCTGCAATTACATGCTTTCACCAACTACCCAAATAGCTCTATCCTACAAACATGGTTGGATGCTTGGAAGGGTGAGGAGACTACTAACTGTTGTCAATGGGCAAGAGTCAAGTGCAAAACTACAACGAGGAGAGTGATCCAACTCACTCAATTATCCAAGGACTTATTATGATTCTGTAGCTTGGTATCTGAATGCCTCCATGTTTCTTCCATTTGAAGAACTTCAAAGCCTTGACTTGTCAAGCACTATGAAGCACGGGTACGGGTATGGGTATGAGTACTGGTACTGGTACGATATGAGTACGTTGATACGATAAAATCTAAAAAAAGTAGGGTACAGGTATGGCAGGGTACGCTTGTAAAAAAATATTTATTTTTAATTAAGAGTAATGCAAAAACTAATTAAATGGTTTAATTTGTTAAGATAGAACCTATAATTAACCTTTAATGCCAAAAGTAAATGTATAAATTAAAATTAAATATCAATATATTAAATAATTTACAAACCATAGTTTAATTCTAAAATAATGCTAAGCATAAAACTAGAAGTAAAAAAGAAATCTAATGAAAGGAGTTTTATCTCTATATTAGAAGATGAAGAAAAACTGAATTTCTACTTAACTTTTAACTATTACATTGTTTCTGAAAAATCTAGAAATCCCCTAGATGTTGATTTGTGATTATATATCAATTTTAAGCAGTATATAACAATCCCAATCAAATCAATCAAGACAAATCGACACAACAATTTTACGTGGAAAAACCACAACTGGACACCTTCAATTGTGATAAAAAACCACGGGCAACAGCCACAAAATAATCCACTAAGAAGATATAAAGGAATTACACAGGTATACTCTCAATTACCTAGCGAATCCACGCCCGAATTGAACCAACCCCTATGTGCCTCTTCCAACGCTGTCTTCACCTCAGAATTGTCTTTACGATGAGCCACTCCAGAATCCACCAAAGCTTCAGGCTCGAATTCTTCAGAATCCACCGAAGAACGACTCTCTCTTTTGTGTAGAACAAACAAAACCTTTGATGTATTGTTTTTCAACCATGAGTTGAATACTCAATAAAACATCAAAGAAAACTAACAAAATATCCCCAGATATAAACCTTAATATCCAAAAAGAAGATCTGGAGGAATTAATTTAGTTTTGGGAGAAAACCAACTATTTATAGAAAACCAAAGTAATCCTAATTTTGGAAGAAAACTAATTCCTTATGGAAATCCAAAGTAATCCTAGTTTTGGAAGAAAACCAATTCCTTATAGAAGTACAAGAGTGAATAAAATTACAACTGAAAAAAGTTTTGTCAAACGGGATTGCCAAGAATAAAAACCTAACAGTTTCTTATATATGCACATATCAGTAACTAATTGTATATCTAACTCACTAACTAATCACCTAACAAACTAACTAACCATCTAACAAACTAATTGTACAAGTGAAATTGCTTAAGTGTGACACAGCATAGGGCTTATGATACACCTTTATTTAAGTCTGTATTTGTACAGCTTTCGTGGACTGCAACTTGACCTACTCTTGCTCTGTTTGGTCTTTTGCAATAGCTGCAGCCTTGGACTACTGCTGGATAATAGGTTGCTTCAGTGTTAAGTCTTCATCAGCCCCCTCAAGCTGAAGGGGGCAGCAGTCAGCAAAAGCTTGGATTGTACATATCAATGTGTTTAGTCCTGGCATGGAAAACAGGATTATAAGCAAGGGAAATTGTAGAAAGATTATCACACCAAAGAGTAGGAACAATGGAAGAGGACAAAAACTGTCACGACCCGAACCCGCCCCTATGTGTTAAGGCCATAATCGGCCAGTAATCATGAGATTACCTACAGCCTCAAACCAAATCAGACATAACTCATTAGAGTAAAGGGGCCAAACGAAAGCAATTTCAAAAAAAAAAACTTTGTCCATAGAGCTGTGCTTACATGGCACGTCATAACAAACCATACCTATGTACATTAATAACTCACAATAGAAACACAGTAGCATAAAGTTCTGTACAGACAGGATTATCCAAATCTAAGTCAACCCATGAAAACTATACACAGACATATTCAAAGACTTTGCCAACATGACAACATAAAACAAAATGACAAAAAGGCGAAGACGAGTCTCGTGCGTGAGACGCAAGGGCTGACTGTTCAAAACCTTTGTTGTTCCACACAGACATCACTAGGGCTAGGTCTGGACTTCTCTTGGCTCACCTACAAACACATGAATGAGCGTGAGCGATAGCCCAGTGAATAATATCAAATAAAGAATTTATACAAACGATACGTAGAACAACATACTTCAAATGACCTTGGGCCCGATTCATATTTCTATTTAACATATATATACACAATTTAAGTCAAGTGACTGTGGTTTCAAACATACTGGCCTTTGGCCCATTCAGACATTCATGTCAAACTGGCCTTTGGCCTATTCATTCATGTCAAACTGGCCTCTGGCCCATTTATTCATGTCAGACTGGCCTTTGGCCCATTCAAACTTTCATGTCAGACTGGCCTCTGGCCCATTCATTCATGTCAGACTGGACTCTGGTCCATTCATTCATGTCAAACTGGCCCATTCGTTTATTCATATCAAACATTTGTCCATAATTCAAACTAGCAAACTTATAAGGCTTATAAGGAAATAAGCAATTGGACAAATGACAAGTTTCAAATATCGATATTACTCACAGTGACCGGTTGGTTGGTTTGCCCTGGAGCTTGACCCTACACATCACATAGCACATACGGGTCACAAACGATTCAATTCGTTCCTTAATTCACATATTCCTCTTTAGGCTTCATTCTTATCTCTTTAACTCATTTACAATGCTCAATGCATGCCTAACAGTGCTTACAAGTGAAAGAGGACGGAAAACGAAACACAGAATGCATAAACAAAATTTTAGAAAATAAGGTCCCCGCTCGAGCGTGGACTTCCCCGTTCGAGCGGACCCAAGAGGCTTGTAAAAGTACTGGCTATGTCAAATTTACGCTCGAGCGGAAGGCCTCTCTACATGGCTCCCCTCTCGAGCATGAACTTCCCCGCTCGAGCAGGAGTCATGTCTGCAAAAAAATGCTGGGAGCCCGTAGTTCACGCTCGAGCGGCGGTTTCCCCGCTCGAGCGGACACCAAAATTTCTAGGTTTTCCAGCTATATTCTTGAGCTTCAACTTCACATTCCATCCAACATTTCTTGCATGCAATAGCTCAAACTTCAAATATACTTGTACTAACATGGTATAAACCCCAAATTACAACCCAATGAAGCTCAATTTCATGAATCAAACACATGCATGTCCCAAATTGACTCAAACTCATCATCAACACACTAAATTCAAACATTCAAGGTTCATACTTCCATGATTTGCACTTGCATGCGGAATATACGTAATATCCTCAATTGGTGAAGAGGTGATCAAATATATGGACTTAAACCAAAAATTCAACATGGATCATACACAATGTGCTCAAATATGGAAATTCATAGTAATTTCCTACATGCATGCATCTATTGACTTTAAATTCAACAAATACAACTCAATTTCCTTATAATCAAACTAATTCATGTTCTTGACCATTAATCAAACTTGAATTCACAATTTACAACATTAAACTCATGAATTCACTTACCTAGAGGCTCAATTCTTCCAATCTATGGTCAAATCTAGAGTTGGCCTTCAAATATTCAAGCTTCAATGATCAACTTCAACCCTCTCCCTCTCTAGCCGGCCCTCTCTTCTCTCTTAAGGTTAGAATCAGCCAAAATGAAGCTAAAGAGGGAATTTGAGGGTGTAGTGCCTTATTACAACAAATCCCACTAATTCCAATTTAATAATAATAAATAATTGGGCACTAATTCATCAATTAAATCAATTAATTCTGATCTGAATCAATTTCCAATTAAATTTCACCGTAGGCTCTAAAAATTATGCCAGTCGCAATGGCGTAGTCAATTTCGGTTTCTGTGGCCGATAAGGCCTTTAATTTAATTTCCAAAGCAGACAATCAAATAGATATTCCTACGGTGAACAGATAGAAATTCAAAACCACATATTTTCACATAATGACACACAAAATCATATTAAACACATAATCACATTTATGTTAAGGACCAATTAACATATTACGAAACATGGATATCACAAAAACATCTCAGCCAAAAGCATTTAAACCCAGGAGGCTTCAGCTGCAGCTTGAGCCAATGATCTATATTCTGCCTCAGTGGAAGATCGAGCAATAGTGGGTTGTTTCTTGTCTTGCGAAGAAATGAGGCTGGATCCTAGAAAGACACAAAAACTAAAAATAGACTTGCGGTCAGATTGATCACCAGCCCAATCGGCATCAGAGAAGATTTGTAGATCAAAAGAACCAGGACTAAAATTGAGGCCATAGTGTAGAGTCCATTTAAGATACCAAAGGATCCTTTTCACTGAAGCAAAATCAGCCACAGTGGGCATGTGCATATGTTGATAGGCCATGTTAACAGTAATAGAAAGATCCAGTCTCGTAAGAGTAAGGTATTGAAGAGCCCCAACAATACTCCTAAAGAGAGAAGGATTATGAAATGGAAAAGAAGAGTCAGAAGAAGAAGATGGAGGCTTGAGAGACAAACGAGATGAGTAAGGCTTACACTCTACAAGACCATCCTTGATCAAAATATCTGAGGCATATTTATGTTGGGACAAAAACAGACCAGTAGAAGTATGGTGAACAACAATACCCAGAAAATAATTAACCAAGCTGAGATCCTTGAGAGCAAAAACTAAATTCATATGAGAAACGAGAGACTGAATATGAGAGGAGGAGTTGCCAGTGAGTAAAATGTCATCAACATAGACAAGAAGATAGGTAATGGTAGAAGAGGTTTTTTGAATGAACAAAGAGTGATCACATTGACTATGAACAAAACCTGTGGAAAGAAGATAGGAAGAAAAGGCAGTATACCAAGCCCTAGGAGCTTGTTTAAGCCCATAGAGAGATTTGTTCAATTTACAAACACAAGAGGGTTGATCAGGACAAACAAAACCAGGTGGCTGGTGCATAAAAACATCGTCATCAAGAGTACCATGAAAGAAAACATTGGAGATATCCAACTGCCTAATAGGCCAATTAAAGTGAAGAGCTAAACAAAACAAAATCCTGACAGTAGGCTGTTTAGCAATTGGAGAAAAAGTATCATGAAAATCAACACCCTCGTATTCCAAGTAAACTTTAGCAACCAACCTAGCCTTGTACTTAGCAATGGTACCATCAGAGTGTTTCTTGATCCGAAAGACCCATTTACAACCAATAACATGTTTGCCAGTAGAAGAGGGAACAAGATTCCAGGTATGCTGAGCTTCTAAAGCTTGAAATTTAGATTGCATGGCTGCCAACCAATGAGAAGACAAAAGACCCTCTTCATAAGAAGTAGGTTTAATAACAGATGGAGAAATAGAAGCTGAGAAACACAGAGAAGAAACACCTTTGGACCTGGTAACCATAGGATGAATATTAGAGGAAAAAGAAGGAGGAATAGGAGGAGGAAGAATATGAATAATTAATTGAATACCAGGATGAACAGATAAAGGAGGATATGAAGATGAAAAAGAAGGAGAAGAAGATAGTGCAGATGAGAAAGGTAAAAGGGAAGTAGAAGAAGAACAAGAAGAATGGGAGGAAAGAGATAAACAAGGAGAGGAAACAATAGTTGGAGAAGTCCAGAAGAAAGACTGAAGAGTGGATAAAGAGAGAGAAAAGGAGTTGGAAGGAGAGGCTTGAGCAAAGGGAAAATTATTTTCATCAAAAATCACATGCCTAGATATATAAATTTTACCAGTGGCAGGATCCAAGCACCTATACCCCTTCATGGAGGAATGATAACCGATGAACACACAGGGAAGAGACTAAGGTTCAAGTTTGTGAGTAGTATATGGTCGAAGCCAGGGATAACAACAACACCCACAGAGTCTAAGAAAAGAATAGTCAGGTTGGGTACCAAACAAAATCTCAAAGGGACAAAGACAAGGAGTTTGAGACCTAGGCAATCGATTAATGAGATATGCAACAGTAGAGCTAGCCTCAAACCAAAACGTAAGCGCAGAGAGGAGTAATGCAAGAGAGTGATAGCTGTGTCAATGATATGTCTATGTTTTCTTTCTGCCAACCCATTTTGGGATGGAGTATACGGACAAGAAAATTGATGAACAAGACCATTTTTTTTTATTAAATTGTTGAAATTTATGATTAGAATATTCTCCACCACTGTCACGACCCGAACCCACCCCTATGAGTTAAGGCCATAACCGACCAGTAATCAAGAGATTACCTATGGCCTTAAACCAATTAAGACAAAACTCATCAGAGTAAAGGGGCCAAACGGAAGCAAATTTAAAACTTTGTCCATAGAACTGTGCTTATATGCACCCCATATCATTCCAAACATTTATAGGTTAATAACTCACATCAAAATATGTACTAACACAGAACACTGTACATACAGGATCATACAAGTTTAAGTCAGTCGAACCCAAGACTTATATACAAAAGTAGTCTAATGTTTTCGCCAATATAACAAAACTATCAACAAAGGACGAAGGCAAAGACCGTCTCGTGCGTGAGATGTTTGGGCTAACTCCTCAAAACTTTGACTGTTTCTCACAATTTCACCGACGTTGGTTCTGGACGTCCCTTGGCTCACCTACATGTACATGAATGAGCGTGAGCAAAAGCCTAGTAAATAATATCAAATAAGGAAGATACATAAGCAATCTTTGAAACAGTTACAGCAGACGGCCTTTGGTCCAATCACCTGTATCAATCGGCCTTCGGCCCAATCATTTATGTCAATCGGTCTTCGGCCCAATCATTCATGTCAATCGGCCTTTGGCACAATCATTCTTGTCAATCGGCCTTCGGCCCAATCATTCATGCCAATCGGCCTTTGGCCTAATCATTCTTGTCAATCGGCTTTTAGCCCAATCATTCTTGTCAATCGGCCTTCGGCCCAATCATTCATGTCGATCGTCCTTTGGCCCAATCATTTATGTCAATCGGCCTTCGGCCCAATCATTCATGTCAATCGGCCTTTGGCCCAATCATTCTTATCAATCGGCCTTCGGCCCAATCATTTATGTCAATCGGCCTTTGGCCCAATCATTCATGTCAATCGGCCTTTGGCCTAATCATTTATGTCAATTGTTGTCCACCATTCAAATTAATGAACTTACAAAACTTACATAGAAGTAAACAATTGGCAACAACGCATTTCAAATATCTTGTTAAGATATTACTCACAGTGATCAGTTGGTTGGTTTGCCTTGGAGCTTGACCCTACACATTCCATGAACACAAAAGGGTCACAAACAATTCAATCCGTTCTAAATTCACATTTTCCTCTTTAGGCTTCATTCTTATCTCTTTAACTCAATTACAATGCTCGATGCATGCCCAAGAGTGCTTACAAGTGAAAGAGAACGGAAAACGAAACACAGAACGAACGTATAAAATTTTCAGAAACAGGGTCCTCGCTCGAGCATGGACTTCCCCGCTCGAGCGGAACCAAGAGGCCTGCAAAAGTACTGACTATGTCAAATTTACGCTCGAGCGTGCATTCTGGCGCTCGAGCGGAAGGCCTCTCTACGTGGCTCCCCGCTCGAGAGTAAACTTCCCTGCTCGAGCGGACATCCATGTCTACAAAAATACTAGGAGCACAAATTTTCCGCTCGAGCGGCACTTCACCCGCTCGAGCGGACATCAAAAGTTCTGGGTTTTCCAGAACACATTCTTGAGCTTTAACTTGATATTCAATGGCTCTAAATGCATACTTTTGGCGCAAACTTCACAAACTTCACTATCATGGTATAAACACCAAATCATAACATTATGAAGCTCAATTCTAAGAATCAAACACATGCATGACTCAAATTACACCATACTTGTTTCTACCACAACAATTCCATGTGTTTCAAACTCACATTCTCATGAATTGTACATGCATGTGGAATACAACTCTTATTCTTAACTTAGATGATGAAGAGATGGTCAAAACTATGAGCTTCAATTAAAATCTCACATGGGTTACACATTTTGTGCTCAATCATGCAATTTCAATGCAATTTCTCACATGTATGTGCATATAGACTTTCAATTCAACAAAACCAACTCATTTTCATCATACTCAATTAAATTCATGTTCTTGTCCATTAATCAAACTTGAATTCAAAAAATTACAACATTAAACTCATAACTTCATAATCAATTGCTCACCTAGAAGCTCAGTCTCTCCAAATTATGGTCAAATCTTGAGTTAGTCTTCAATTTATTCAAGCTTCTTGAGCAAATCTTCAATTGCTCCCTCTCTCTCTCTTTTCTTGAGTTAAAATCAGCCAAATGAACATAAAGAGAGGGGTTGGGTGCTTAGTGCTCCACTATATACAATTTCTCCCAATTATAATTATAAACATTACATATTTGAGCACTAAGTCATTATTTTAATCCATTTAATCTGATCCGAATCAATTTTCGATTAAATTTCACCGTAGGCTCTAAAAATTACGCTAATCACAATGGCGCAATCAATTTCGGGTTCTGTGGCCGATAAGGCCTTCAATTTAATTTCCAAAGCAGACAATCAAACAGATGTTCCTACGGTGAACAGATAGAAATTCAAAACCACATATTTGGTACACAAAATCATATCAAACATATAATCACATTTATATTAAGGACCAATTAGCATAATGAGGGACATGGTTATCACAACCACCATCTCATCTTAAAATCTTAAGAGAAGTAGTGAATTGTTTTTCCACAAACACCTTGAACTCCAGAAATTTATCATAAACTTCACTCTTGTAGTTTAAAGGAAACAACCAAGTAAAGCCACTGAAATCATTAACAAACACAACATAGTAGCTATACTGAGAATAATCTTGAGTGAAAGGGCCCCAGACATCATTATGGATGAGGGCAAGAGGTTGATTTGCAATAGAAGAAGACAAAGTAGGCAAATGATGACTTTTGGCTACACAACAATGAGAACAAAGTCCAGTATTATCTTTATTACAAACAAGAGGAACAAAATTAGCTATATTATTGAACTTGGCATGTAAGAGATGACCCAATCTTTTATGCCACAAAGTAGAAGAGGCGCTTTGAGGGACATAAGCTTGTGGGGGAGAGGAAAATTGATAAAGACCATTAGAGTGAAAACCTCTAGAAAGCACAGCCTTTGAAGTTTTGTCCAAAACGACAAAGGAATTGTGATCAAAAGTTATTGTACAATTATTGTCTTGAGTGAGCTGATGAACAGAAGTAAGATTGGAGGAAATTTGGGAAACATGAAGTAAATTGTTTAATTGGAAACAAAAAGTTAGGAAGAATAGGAGCTCCACTATGCTGAATTGGAAGGGATTCTCCATTGCCTACCATAACCTGATCATGGCCTTGATATGGTTGATATAGATGCATATGTTACAAGTCATTGGTGATGTGTATGGTAGCCACTGAATCAAGATACCAGGGAGAAGCTTCAGACGAAGAAGAAAGAGCAAGACCTGTGGCAGAAAAGGCTCGGGGAGTTGCAGAGGATGGAGAAGTAGAAAGAACACCATGATAAAGAGAGAGCGGAGAATAACCGCCTTGATGAGATGAACTAGAAACATATCCATATGGAGGTGCATAAGCTGGATTCATACGATTGCGACACTCAAGAGCTGAGTGATTGTTTTTGCCATAGATTTGGAAAACATGGCCTGAGAAACGATCTCCACAACGACCTCTGTAATTAGAAGAATTGGTATAACGGCCTTTGCCACGAGAATTTGAACGACTGCCTCTCTAATTTGAAAGATTGGAGTGATTATTTCCAGACTGAAAATGTTGATATTGTGAATTTTGAGATGACTGATATGGCGAAGCTAGGGTTCAATATTCAGAAGGAGCTCCTTGAATCACAGAGAAAGCAGCATTAGAAGAAACATGTAAATTGATCTTCTCAATATGAATTGCTTCAAAACATAACAAGGAGGACAATTCTTCCATGGTTACAGCATCAGATCATGCTCGAATAACTGTTTTGAATGAGTTATATTCATCAGAAAGACCATTAAAAACAAGAAGAATAAGATCCTCATCATCTATAGGTGTAGTGACCAATGCAATTTGATCAGAAATTTCTTCGAACTGTTGCAGATAGGCCTCCATAGTCTGAGATTTCTTTGAGAGTGTTTGAAGCTTGTTCTTGAGTTGATGAATATGTGATCTTGATAAAGCAGTGAATCTCTTCTCCAAAGCAACCCATACTTCACGACTATGCTTTAGATGCAACACTGAGGAAAAAAATGGTGGTGATGGAGTCGCAGCTAAACAACTAAGAAGATGTGAATCAATAAGCTTCCGTTTGCTAAATTCCATATTGAAGATTAGATTGTTCTGTGCATTCACAATTGTAGGATGAGGACAATCAATCGATCCATCAAGATATCCCAAGAATTCTATAGCTCGAAACAGATTCTGAACGTGACTTTTCCAAATTAGGTAATTTGATGAGTCAAGTTTTACTGTGACTAAAGAATTGAGATTTGAAAGAAGAAGAGAAAGATTTGGATGAAGAACAGTAAATTTTGGCATTGAAGATAACGCCATTGTTGAATGCTCGTTAGAGCTCTATAATCTCTGATACCATGAAGAAAAACTGAATTTCTACTAAACTTTTAACTATTACATTGTTTCTTATATATGCACATATCAGTAACTAATTGTATATCTAACTCACTAACTAATCACCTAACAAACTAACTAACCATCTAACAAACTAAATGTACAAGTGAAATTGCTTAGGTGTGACATAGCATAGGGCTTATGATACACCTTCATTTAAGTCTATATTTGTGCAACTTTCGTGGACTGTAACTTGACCTGTTTTTGCTCTGTTTGGTCTTTTGCAATAGCTGTAGCCTTGGACTACTGCTACATAATAGGTTGCTTCAGTGTTAAGTCTTCATCAAAAGAAACTATTGTTTCAATTGAGGTACGGTACGGCTTGGGCATATACTCAGTACGTCTGGGTACACCAAAAATTAAGAAGAAAAAAATTTGAGTATGTGTTTCGTGTATCTAGTATGTATGCAGAAGTACCATACAAGGTACCATACACCAATAAGTACTCGATACAGGTACAGTATGTTTTTCGAAATACCCATGCTTCATAGGTCAAGCAATGGATTAGCGGGTTGGCTTGAGAATGAAGGTTTTTGATTACTTGAAGAGTAACCAAACAAGTTTAGTCTATTGTTTGCTTTCTGACAATGTTTACAAAAGTTATGTTGTGACTAATTGTGATATATATATATATATATATTGTTGACTATTTTATAGGTTTTGAGAATTTGGCAAGGCTGAGCAACCTGCAAGTTCTTGATTTGAGTCACAATAGTTTCAATAATAGCATCCTTTCAACTTTAGGTGAGCTAACATCTCTTAAGTCTTTATATGTAAGAAGTAACAGGTAGAAAGGAACTATCAATAATGGTGGTGAGTTTAAAATCTATCCCTTTCCAATCTCAACTAAATAGTACTGCCATATCTATATAAAATAAAAATAAAAATAAAACTAAATATACAAGAATAGAAAAACCAGGTTTACTTTGTTTCCGACTAATACTTTCATTTTCTTGACTTGAGACTAGATCTCAAACATTTTAATAACTTGTAGGAGCTGGGTGTGTGTTGGAATAATTTTGATGGTTTTATAACACACTTCCTTTGGAAAGTCCTTTTTAGTGACTTTTTGGCTAAAATATAAGGTGAAAAAAATGAAGTGTGTAGTGGCTTTTGCTTATTTGGTGGTTTTTTTTATTTATTTATTTTTTGTCTTTAGTAATTTTTCTTTTAAAACTTTTTCAAAAAAGTTTATACTTATAGGCCACGTTTGTTTGGCGGATTAGGTTGGATGAGATTGTTAGTGAGGAGATGCTTAATGAAGAGATTGTTAATGTAGGGATTGTTAGTGATGGGATTAAGTGAAAATGTGTTTTGTTTTGATGATAGTGTGGGAAATTGTTAGCGATTGGATTGATAAATTATTTTTATATAAAATAAAAAAAACATATTTTATATTAAAAAAAGTCTAAAACAATTATAAAAAAATTTAGACATAATAGCAATTGAAAAAAAAGAAAAGAAAAAAAAAGAGCACTGTTCCCGACGACCGGCCACACTCTAATCTCCTCACTATTTTCTCAATCCCACATTCTCCTCTGCAAAGTTAATCTGCCCATTTAGGCCTCGTTTGGGAACATGCTATCTTAGTAACTTTTTGACTTTTTAGCTAAAATATGAGATAAAAAAAACTAGTATGCTTGGAATGACTTTTTGGTCTTTTACGAAAAGATGTGCAAAAAGTATAGAGAAAATGAATCTTTGACTTTTTGGTATAGGGTATAGGCTTTTTGATTTTTTTAGTAACTTTTTGACTTTTAGGCTAAAACACGCGTATGCCAAACGAGGCCAGTAGGCTTAGTAATCCGATTGGAGTATCGTTATAGGCCCTCATTTCACATCCAAACATGCTGTGGGTGGAACCCACAGCAAACCTAAGCCACTCCGGTCACTGAAAGCGTGAAACAAACGTGACCCCAGATTCAGCTCAAAGAATCAGAAAATTAAAAACTTCTGAAAAGAAAGTTTAAAAAAGATAAAACAATAAGTAAAAAATAGTGGACCTATTTAACTTATTTTGGCTTTTCAATTTTTTTTTCTTCTTTATAGATTTTCTTAGACTTTGGCCGTCCAAACCTTCAAAAGCAAGGGCGGGCCACCCACGTGCTACTATGATACAGCCCAATTTTTTCGGCTACAGATCATATCCCAATTCTAAGGGGTGAACAACATTTTACGACACTCATCTTCCCAAACTTCAATAGCCTTAGGGACATCGGCCTTGAAGGTTCAGATTCAGACCCAGGTAGTGAATTCGGCGATCAAGTTGCTGAGTAGCCGAGCCAGTCGAATTTAGATGGGTCTGAGGGTCGCTTAGGGGAGGAAGTTGACGCAGCTCTTAATTTGGCATTTTAAGAAATCGGCTTCGACCTCCCTTCCATCTCAAGCCGAATTGAAACATCTTTAGAAGAAGACATTTTCACCAATCTAGGAGACCTACCCAGCAAAGATCCTGAGAACATGGCTGGAGAATCGCTCGCACAGATGGCTAGAAGGAAAAATATTGAAAAGATGGTAGCCCGAAAGAGGGCCGAAACCGCTAGATCAATACGCCCATCGTCTATTCCTGTTGAGGAATTGGAGCAAGAAATTGTTGTGGCCAACTTGGTCATTGAACAACAATTGAGCGATTTAGTCGCCGAACAAAGGGGGGAGAAATGCCCTGCCAAGATAGGGGCTGACTCTTCCGAAGAGTTAATTGATAAACGACCTCAAATAAAAGAGTCCCAAGACTTGGCGGCGCTGTTTATCATCCATCCTAGAATGAAGAATGCGTTGGTTTTTGCCAATGCGTTGGCTATGAAAGACTCCATCATGGCCCTAAGTATGGCTTCGTCAATTTCTTTGTCGATGGACAAGGCTGCATTTTGTGCAGAACTGGACATGGTTTCAATAGCATTAGCTACGCAGTCGGCGATATTGGTACATAATTGGCAAACTTCATACTTTGTTTCTTTTGTATGCCAACTAATTTGCCCATGTTTTGTTTCAGGAGGCGGGTAGAATTGCAGAAATTGGCCGCCGTTACTAAGACGTTGTTGAGCAAATTGACATACTTAAAGCCTAGATTGAAACCAAGAAGGGGAAAGCTAAAGAGGCGCTATCCGAATTGGCGGTGGCATCTCTTAGAGCTGAGTTTGAGGCTAAAAAAAAAAAAGAAGAAGCGAGTGAGGGCCTGTAGACAGCGCCCGCGTGGGCCTCATGCTACAGTTCGGACTCGATTTGTATCACGGTTCTTAATCTGAACCAAAGAGTCCAAATCCGGCAAATCGTTTTGAGAAACAAATTTTTTGAAAAGAAGTGCCAAACATGGACTGCTTTGCCAGATACAGAGTCGCCACCT